>ML661897.1:887717-1194223 GCA_007570785.1 Antilocapra americana
CGGGCAGTCGGCCGTTGCCCCGCGCGGCCGCTCGCCTCTCCACGCCCTCGCGGCCGCCGGCCGGACCCCGCGCGCCTGCGCCGCCGCCTTCCCGCAGCCTCGGCGCCGGGCTCCGGGCAGCGCGGCTCCGCGCCCTGCTCTGCCGCCGCGGCTCCGCGCACTGATCGAAACCGGCGGCGGGCGCCCCGACTCGCCGGCGCACCCCGCCCCGCCCCGGCCCTCCGAAACCACGGGCCCGCCCTCCGAGGGGCGGCGCGCGCCGCTCCTCTCCGCCCACCCTGCCGCCCTCGCGCCGGTGGCGTCACCGCTGGGAGCGCGCCCCTGGGGGTTCTTCTGGGTTTTCCTCCCGAGCCTCCGGCCGCCGCCCACCGCGGTGACCCGCGAGTGCGACCCGGGCAGCCACCCCAGCGCCCCTGGGCCCGCGTCTGTCGGCGGAGCGCGAGCCTGCATGCAGCTCCGAGGACGCTTTCCCTTTGTCCGGCTCTGGGGTTCCAGGGCGTCCTAGGAAAAGACCCGGGGTTCCAGGCAGCCGCGAGTTGTCTCGCAGTGCAACTTCCAAAGCTGTGTCCGCAGCCTCTGCGCCGGGCATTGCCCGGGGCGGCCCGGACCTTCCTCCAAGGCATGTTCCTGAGCGTCCGGGTGTCCCATTGCTTTCCTCTCTTGCTACTTTCAGTGCTGTCGAGCCTTGGATCACTACGTACCGAGAGTGAAATCTTCTGCTTCACAGATGTCTAAGCACCTTAGAAGCAGCATGTAACATACAAGAAATTCTCAAACTGAGGATGCAAAGGATCAGCTGATTCTGAAGTCCTCGAAGACTCCTGCCCAAGATGATAGCCATAGGGGGCTATTGCGCGCTTGAAATATGGATAGTAGGAACTGGAGTTGTGTTACGACTGTTAAGTCGTACACCTGATATGAAGACGCCTCAGTAATTTTATATTGATTGCAAATTTTAAGGAGATTTTTGATACACTGAGTTAAATTATTAAAATTATTTCACTGTCTTTGTTGTTGTTTTGCAAATTCTGCTAGCTACTAGAAGATTTTAAGTTACACAGGAGGATAGCACTCTAAAATGGAAAGATGTGGCATTTTGGATAGTAAGGTATCCTAGTGTTTATCTTAAATCAGGGAGATGTTTTAATCTAGTACTAAATGTTTCTGTTTGTTTTTTTAGCCTAGATGAATTTATATACTTTCTTCATTGTTTTATGTTTAGACAGTGTTTATTATTTCAAATGATTTCCTTTTACATAATCCATGACTCCCTGGAGAGATTTCAGAACAGAATTCAATTTTGGAAAAGTTTATGATTGTTATTTATATAGTCAATATTGATTGAATGAACTACCTCAATCTACAATTAAATGACCAGAAAGGAGCTTCCCAGCTGGCTCAGTTATGAAGAATCCACATGCATGTAGAACACAGGGGTTACCCTGCCTCAGAGAGATCCTCTGGAGAAGGAAATGGCAACCTACTCCAGTATTCTTACCTGGAAAACCTCATGGACAGAGGAGTTTGGCAGGCTACAGTCCATGGGATAGAAAAGACTTGTATATGACTTAGCGACTGGGTGTATGCATATATTCAGCAAAGAGTTTAAATTAATGTCTATGTTGAGAACCAATCCTGGATTTGCTGTATCCTTTGTTTTACCCGGGTAAAGTCAGTAGGAAAGAACAAGGCTTGGAAACCAGACTTCATTGTTGAGAGTTACTGGTTGATAAAGTTGTAGCCTGATAGTATACAGGCTAAATAGCACTGCAAGTGAGAATTTTAAAACGTCACTATTTTAGTTAATCAATTCTGACTTAAAAAGAAACATTTGAATACATTTTAACATTTCTGAAATGGAAATGGATCTCACAGTCAATGGCATCTTACAATTCAGTTCAGTTCAGTTCGGTCGCTCAGTCGTGTCCAACTCTGTGACCCCATGGATCGCAGCACGCCAGGCCTCCCTGTCCATCACCATGGATGAATGGCATTTCATCCTCTGTCATCCCCTTCTCCTCCTGCACCCAATCCTTCCCAGTATTAGGGTTGTTTCCAATGAGTCAGCTCTTCTCATGAGGTGGCCAAAGTATTGGAGTTTCACCTTTAACATCAGACCTTCCAGTGAACACCCACAATTGGTGTTTTCTTTCTTAGTTGTATGTAAAATAATGCTGCATCTTACCATTAATGTACTCTTAAGATACAATGAACTACATCAATTAGTCGGTTCAAGCATTTTGTTTTATTCTGCAAATATCCAAATTGTTTTTGAAACCTTACAACAAAGGATTTTATACAGTATAATCAATAACATGGAAAATGAAGCCAAAGAAAAGTGAAAGAATTAGATATTCTTAAGAGTTAACAAAGCTCCTCGAAATGGGTATAACCAATAGATGGCTTCCCTGGTGGCTCAGAGGGTAAGGCATCTGCCTGCAATATGGGAGACTCCAGTTCGATCCCTGGGTTGGAAAGATCCCCGGGAGTAGGAAATGGCAACCCACTCCAGTACTCTTGCCTGGAGAATCCCATGGACAGAGAAGCCTGATGGGCTACAGTCCATGGGATTGCAAAGAGTCAGACACGACTGAGCCACTTCACTTCCACTTCAAAAGCAGGTGGAAGATTTGCTGTGCTGTACTTTAGCCTAGTTAAACTTAGTCTGTCCAAGCCTAGTTGATGATTTTAAAGGAGCAGCATTAGAATGTGTAATCCTAAGGTTATATGGGCTTCCCAGGTGGCGCTAGAGGTAAAGGACCCACCTGCCAAAGCAGGAAACATGAGACCCAGGTTCAATCTCTGTGGGGAAGACCCCCTTGAGGAAGGGCATGGCAACCCACCCACTCCAGTATTCTTGCCTGGAGAATTTCAGGGACAGAGGAGCCTGGCTGGCCACAGTCTATGTATGGGTCACAAAGAGTTGGACACAACTGAGTGACTAACACTTATTCACTGTCAACATTCTTTAGATACAGTAAAAGTATAAATTTCTTCCATGTAACATAGCAGCATGAAAGTTTAGTAAGAACCCTGTCGCTGATCTTACTTTTGGCAGTTTACATTTTTTTGGTTGCTTGTCTAAAGGGCTCTCTTGTCTCTTCAAATACCAATTCTATCAGTTCAGGGCCTCTGATTTTTTTCAGTGACAATATAGTAGCATTAGTGATTCAAATACATTCATTTTTAAGGAGCAGTGTTTTTAGAGATAAACAAAACCCAAATTTGACTGTCATTTAATGGCCATGGATAGTTTAGTTTTAAAACCTTAACAAGAAAAGGATTTAAAATGTCTAGTTCAACCATGTAGTTGGAACACATTTTTGGTTTGAACCAAATCCAGACCAAAATAGCTGTAGCTGATTCCAACTGAAATGAAATTATATTGGTTCTAGTTCTATGCCCCAGAAAAGACAAGAACAGAGGCTGGGAGAACATAGGTACTTAAGTTAACTTAGAGCAACGAAACAAACTTTGGCAAGTTCATTGTTACATTGTGTCCCAAATACCTATATTTAAAAGTGCATTTATATTTTTAAAAGTTGTAACATTTTCAATAATCAGGATTCTTAATTTGGATTGTGTCTAAGAAAAAAATCATATTTAGTGAGATTTATTTTAAAAAATCAAGTTTAAAATGTGACACAAAAGCTCTGCATACAGAAAAAAGACTAAAAGATAGTGCATCAGACAATCAGTTATGACTACTTGTCTTTGAGAAATGAAATGTGCTGACTTTTTAAAATCTACCTTTTTATATTGTTAAATCTACTTTTTATATTGAGCATTATCATTTCCACAGAGAAAAATGAGCATTTTCTATTTTATAAATGAGTTAATCAATGATGAAAAACATCACATAAAATTTTTTAAAATAAAAATTATGAGTGATACAATCACTTTGAAAGATAGTTTGACATTTACTTACAAAACTAAACATACTCTTAATCATACAATCCAGCAATCACACTCCTTGTTGTTTAGTCAAATGAACTGAAAGCATACTCAAACAAAAACCTGCACACAGATGTTCATAGCAGCTTTATTCCTAATTGCCAAAACTTTTCAGGTAAAGAACCCACCTGCCAATGCAGAAGACATAAGAGATGTGGGTTTGATCCCTGGGTTGGGAAAATCCCCTGGAGGAGAGCATGGAAACCCACTCCAGTATTCTTGCCTGGAAAGTCCCATGAACAGAGGAGCCTGGTGGGCTACAGTCCATAGGGTTGCAAAGAGCTGGACATGACTGAGGTGGCTTAGCACAAATGCATGCACGCCAGAAGTTGGAAGCAACCAAGATGTCCATCTGTAGATGAAAGGATAAATCTATTGTCTAGTCCATCCATACAATGGAATATTTTAAAGTGCTAAGAAGAAATTAATTATCAAGTCATGAAAAGACATGGAGAAATTTAAATGCATTTTACTAAGTATAATAAAAATAAGCCAGTCTGAAAAGGCTACACACTGTAGGATTACAACTATATAACACTGGAAAAAGCAAAATTATGGTGACAGTAAAAATTCCAGTGATTGCCAGAAGGGAGTGAGTTGGAGGGGGGCTTTCCCCCCTTCCTGCAACAGAGGCAGGTTAGAGAGGATTTTTATGGCAGTGAAACTATTCTGTATAATAGTTCATGTATAATGGTAGATACATGTATTACACATTTGTCAAAAAACCATAGAATGTACAACACCAAAAGTGAACCCTAAAGTAAACTATGGACTTTGGGTGACTGTGATGTGTCAATATAGGTTCATCAGCTACAAGGAATATACCAGTCTGGGGCAAGGAACCATGGATGTGTTGGGCAGGAAGTATAAGGGAACTCTGTATTTTCTGCTCAGTTTTACTGTGTGCCTAAAACTTCTTTTAAAAATAGTCTATTTAAAACAAAAATTAGTGAGTGCTACACACACACACACACACACAAACGTTGGAAACATTCCAAGTGTCTGAATTCATGAAATAAACTAGTTTGTCATCACATCTCAGGGCTTCCCATCTTCTAGGCAGTCAAATATTTGTTGAACAAGTGAATTAGTTTATTTAAACAGATCTACATTGAGAGAAATCACTAGAAACATTGCTCAACTTTCTCCTTTGTTTGCAAATGCTTTAAATCTGTTTTTTTTCCCTCCTTTGTGGAAAAGAAGTACACATTAACTACCCATGCCTGTCCTTCAGATTACAAAGTTGGACCACAGAGTTAGGGTGAGAGTAACTACATATTAGTTCACCTAATCACAATCTGAAGACCTGCCCCAAAGCCCATGCTCTGCTTGGCAGAGTCAACAGCATCATTTTTATGTCAATATTGGACATTCAATATTGAACAGGGGTCCACTTAGACACAGATTTCTCTTTTCAGTAAATACTACTACAGTGCTACATGATCTGATGTTGTTTGAATGTGGTTAATGTGTTATTTTTAAAAGATAGGTTTACTGTAAATCTTCAGCCCTATTAAAAAAAAAACTTTAAAAAGTAAAAAGAGATCCTCCAGAAATTGGGTAAATTTGAAGTTTCAAAAACAAAGTTAGAATCAATTGATTCTAACAAATTTGTGGAGCTAATACCCAAAGAAACAATTTAATTCTTGGCCTTCCTCCCATCCCCTAAGCCTGTTTGAAATTAGTAGAAAAAATGTTTTATCTACTTATCAGCTCAGGTGCTTAACCTATGGTCATTTTGTTACCCATTATATTGTAACTTTGTAAAGGCCTTCAGATCCTAAGATACTGTATCACTATGAGTAGACTTCAAATGTACAAAGGTTCTAGGCAGATTGTCGGTTCAGGGCCTCATCTTGATAAACCACTGGTATACTGTATTTGTATGTTACAGGTGTGGTCCAGGGTAGAGCCAAGAGTTTTCTAGCATTCATTTCATTCTCAGCTGTTTAGCTAATTGGTAACCAAATGACTAATTAAAATGTTAATTATACTCATTTCTTTTCAAATGCCATACTTGATTTTGTTTTAATCCGTAGTGTGCTAGGTTGAAGCACCAATGTTCATTCCTAAAGGAAGACAAATTCTAAAGATTTCCAAATGTATCCCATGCAAATATCAATTATTTTTTCAAAATGTTTCTGAATTTGCTTTTTTTTAGATAGAGATTCATGACTCAGTTCATTCAATGATTTGTTTAAATGTACAGTGTCAAAACCTTCACCTGTGCTTCATGTGTGTGAATCTGTGTGTGTATGGCAATAAACTTGGTAGATTTATTGGAGAATGAGAGATTGAAACCTACTCCTCCCTTGGTATCAGTGGGTGATTACTTCTAGGACTCCTTTAGACATCAAAATCCACAAACGCTCAGGTCCCTCATATAAAATGACACAATGGTTGCATATAACCAACGCACTACAGGAATGTATTATATAAGCATATACTCTCGTGTGAGCTTCCCAGGTGGCTCAGTTGGTATAGAATCCGCCTGCAATGCGAGAGATGCAGGCAGACTCAGGTCCAATCCTCTGGTCAGGAAGATCCCCTGGAGGAGGACATGCAACCCACTCCCGTATTCTTGCCTGGAGAACCCCATGGACAGAGGAGCCTGGCAGGTTACACTCCATAGGACTGCAGAGTCGGACACGATTGAAGCGACTGAGTAGCAGCAGCATACTCTTGTATACTTCAAATTATCTATTACTTATAGCTCCTAATGCGATGTAAAATGCTATGTAAATAGTTGCCAGGACATACAGCAAATTCATTTAGCTTTTTGAAACTTTCTGGAATTTTTTTCCAAATATTTTCTATTCTAGGTTTGAATTCCAGTTGGTTGAATCCATGAATTCAGAACCTATGGGTATGGAAAGCAACTGTATTTATTGAACACAAAAATGTAAGTTACGTGCCAGGAAAATTTGAAAATATTAAGTTGATTTTCACAAATGTCATGAAATTGAAAGCCAAAAAGATAAAGTAACTACCAAGTGACACATCTGATAAGTAAGGGAGCTGGAGTTTGGACCCAGGTCTGACGGACTTCAAAGCCAATGTTCTTTATATTAAAAAAAAAAGTACAATATTAAGTTAATTTAAACAAAGTACAGTAGATGATCAGTCCTCAAGTTTAGATAGCAAAGTATTGATAGATTTTGGTTTAGCATTATTTAGTTTGCTAACCAATATTCTGTAGACATCATTTTCAACATCTGAGACCCAGGAAAGTGTATTAAGAGTAGATCATATATTTCATGCTAAACTGCACTGGCAATTTAAACATCTTACTCTTTTACCACATCTTTTTCTTCAGTTAAGAGGGATTTCATGAAATATATTGTCATTTCAGAACAATTCATCTAAGAGAGTAAACAACAAGTAGATGAATTTAAAAGATCAGGAAAAGGCCAATAAAACCTGTTTCTTGTTATATTATTTCATAGTATTAATATGAATATATAACTAAATATATAAAACTAATATATATAAATATATATATGTTATAACTAAATATTATATATTTATTTAGTTAGTTATAACTAATATATAATAATTATATATTATATAATATAACACAATATAACTAAAGTGTGAGTTTAACTTTTACTAAGAAACAAAGGCTGTCATGATAACCTAGACCTTTTGAGTTCAGGATCTGTACAAAATGCTTTGTTTGAGATTACAGTGAAGACTATTGGTTAAGCACATACATACGTACATTGTGAATGTCAAACTGGCTGGGTTTAAATTCCAGTTCTACCATTTACCAGCTATATGACTTGTGTTTTGAGGACTGAAATGGACATATATAAAATAGTCAGAATGGTTGCAGGTACATATACATTTCATGGAAGTTTTGTTATTATGCCTTAATAGAAAGCATTCATTCATTCTAATTTCATCTAGATCACTAATTTTTTATTTTCTCAATTTCTTCCTTTACTGTTTTTACCCATGAAAAATAAAATTAACAACACTTAAAAAGATTTTCATTTTAAAGCAGATTGGACTCTCTGTAAGCAGAAGTATTCAACAACCCCCAGTTTTTGCTTAATACACAAACCAAGATGTTATAGAGATCTAATCTTTTTCCTAACATAACTGGCTTAGTCAATCAGAAACAAATTGTAAATAGATAATTGTATAGAATAGGAATAATATTACATAGTAAAGAGCAAACAAAGATACTTTTATTCCATGAGAAAAATAAATCTCATGCCTTGACATACTCTTACAAGCAAAGAATAAGATTTAAAAGGTATTTAAACACACATGGGGTCTTCTGACATGCATGAAACAATGATATTGAGTAAGTGTTAATATTATTTTCACTAATATATACCTTTAAAATAGAATAAAATGTGTCAGGATATCAGGATTACCAGAAGACAGTTTTCAGAGTCTAGTTTACATGACAATTTTTTTTTAAAGCTCTAAATTGGTTGTTTTTTTAAAGTAACATTCTGTATGAATGAGACCAAATTAACATGAATTTGTGAAGAAGATGAGCCCTCCACTCATTTTGGTAATTTAATTGTTCAGAAATCATATCAGATTATTTTTAAGGTTTTATTTCATTGTGGGTATAATATATTTAAAGTATTATCTCAAATATGAAAAGCATGAAACAATTCAAAGAAAGAAACAACTACTGGGGGTCCTATATATTAAGCTCATCCCTAAATTCAATTACCTGTTTTAATTATTTTGAGATCATTTGGGCTTGAGAGACATTGTTAATGGCTATTTGCTATACAATGGAAAATATTGAGCAAAATTATTTGAACAGACTGTTAAAAATGACAAACAAAATGAATGGCTTTCCTTCCATTTATTCCTCAGCAAACATCAAAAGGAACTATATTCCACTAGTACCTTGTTCTCATGCTTTGGATATAAGGTTAAAAATGATAAATCCTTTTTTCAGGGGAATTTCACAGTTGGCTATGGAAGATTAACACAAGAACAGATGATGGTAATGCAATGTTACAAGTGTGGATAAAGAGGGATGAGGAGAACTGTGTGGGAGTTGGGAATAATTACTTTTATTTATAAAAGTCTAGCAAGACTGCATGGAGAGTTCCTGGGTCCTGAAGAAAGAGTAAGAAGAAAGCAGAATGTCTCATGCGGTTACTTTTTTAAATCTAGACAACTGAACAGCCTCTGAGAGGATTCTGGAAAGCAGTCAGAAAACAGTCCAAATGAACACAACTTGAAAAGCAGTTCACCTTGGTTAACTGCTAAGTTAATTGATGTGTGATTGAAAATCCATTTATATTGAGTGTGACCATATAAATGATTGTTCAAACTGGGACATTTTTGAGAAAGAAAACTATCAAGCTGGAAAAACTGGTGTAAACTGAGAGTGTCATAGGCAAATTAGCCATATGGTAACACAGTATTTAAATGAAGTATTTAAATGAGTATTTTAAGGACGCAGGAGTCCAGCAAGGCTCAATCAGGGCTAACTCCATCGTGGTTGTGGTCATTTTTCTCTTCTGAGATAGTCTTGGCTTTCTTCCTCTGTGTGTCACTTCAGGCTTCAAGCTGACTTCTCTCATGGCTGGAACATGGCTGCTAACCTGTACCTCATGGTTTTCCCTTCACAGGCAGGAAAAGAGAAAATGTGTTAGTTATTCACAACCTACCTCATAAAAATCTGGCCTCCCCCCACCCCAACCTCCCCACAATTGGAATACCCCTGATGCCACTTGTGTACTGGCTTATATTATGGCAAATAAGACTAGAATGGTTAAACTAGGACCCACTGAAGCTGGTGGTAATGATAATCACACTCAGACTGTGTGGCAGCTATGTGATGGACGGGCCCCATTACACTGAGTTTTCACAAAATAATGAGAAATTTCTAGGATGTTTAAAATATGAAAGATCCTAGTTAAACTCTTTCAGTTTTTTGTTTTTAATAACAGCTTTTAAAAATTAATTTATTTATTTGGCTGCATTGAGTCTTAATTTTGGCATGCAAACTCTTACAGGTTGAGGGACTAAGATCCCACATGCTGTGTGGCCAGTCCACACACACACAAAAAAAGAGAGACAGAGAGAGAGAACCCACAGCACTCTCTAGCCTCTTCTAGCACCTGTGAACACAGTCAGAAGGCACTAGTTATGAACCTTGAAGAGGGTTCTCATCAAAACACAACCATGCTGGCACCTTGATTGTGGCCTCCTCAGCCACCAGAACTGTGAGAAATAAATTTCTGTTATTTATGAGCCCCTCAGTTTATAGTATAGTCTTAGTAACAGACTAAGACAGATGTTGAGCATGTTTTCATGTGCTTATTGCCCATTTGTATATATTCTTTAGAAAGATATTCATTAAAATCCTCTGCTAATTTAAAAATTGGGTTTGTATCATTTTATTATTGAAATTTAAGAGTTATTCAGGGCTTCCCAGGTGGTGCTACTGGTAACCCATTTGCCAGTGCATGAGACAAGAGACATGGGTTCTATCTTTGGCTTGGGAAGATCCTCTGGAGAAGGGCATTTCAAACCACTCCAGTACTCTTGCCTGGAGAATCCCATGGACAGAGGAGCCTGGCAGGCTATAGTCCATAGTGTCACAAAGAGTCGAACAGAACTGAATCGACTTAGCACAAAGAGTTATTCATGTAGTTTAACTACAACTCCCCCATCAGATATTGATTTGCAAATATTTCTCCCATTTTGTGGGTTGTCTTTTTCCTTTTCCTGACAGTGTCCTTTGGAATACAACATTTTCTATTTTAAATGCCATATATATATATATATTTTCTTTTCTTTTGTCACTTGAGCTTTAGCATTGTATCAGTGAAACCACTGCCTAACTCAAGGTCACAAAGTTTGCTCCTATGCTTTCTTCTAAGAGTTTTATCATTTTAGCTCCTATGTTTAGGTCTTTGATCCAGTTTGAATTAATATCTGAATACAGTGCTTGGTAGGGGTCCAATGTCATTTTTTGCACATGGATATCCAGTTGTTTGGGCTTCCTTAGTGGCTCAGATGGTAAAGAATCTGCCTGAAATGCAGAAGACCTGTGTTTGATCCCTGGGTTGGGAAAATACCCTGGAAAAGGGAATGGCAATCTACTCCAGTATTCTTGATTGGAGAATTCCATGGACAAAGGAGCCTGGTGGGCTACAGTCCATGGGGTCACAGAGTCAGACACAACTGAACTACTAACACACACACATTCAGTTTGGACACTATTTGTTCAAGAGACTAGTCTTTCCCCCATTGAATGGTCCTGGCACCCTTGTCAAAAATCAGTTGACCATAGATATATGGATTTATTTTTAAACTCTTAATTGTATTCCACTGATCTATATGTCTATCTTTTTGCCAGTACCATATGGTAGTGTAGATTTGTAATAAGTTTGAAATTGGGAAGTGTGAGTTCACCAACTTTGTTCTTTCTTAAAGATTTTTTTGCTTTTTGTGGCTCTGTTGAGATTCAACATGAATGTTAGGAACAGTTCATCAACTTCTGCCAAAAAGATGGCTGAGATTTTGACAGGTGAGGCACACTGTATCAATTTGGATATAATTGCTATCTTAATCAATTGTCTTCTTATCCATGAACATGTGATAACTTTCCATTTATTTAGATTTTATTTGAGTTTCCATTTATTTGAGTTCATTCAACAGTGCTTTCTAGTTTTCAGTGTACAGGTCTTACATTTCTTTTGTCAAATTTATTCCAAGTACTTTGTTCTCTTTGATGCTATTATAAATGAAATGACTTTCTTAATTTTATTTATGGATTGTTCATTGCTAGTATACAAATAAAATTGTTATTGTATGTTGATCATACTGAAGTCTTCTCAAACAAGTTTATTAGTTCCAATAGCTTCTTTGAGGGTTCATTAAGATTTTCTATATGTAATATCATGATTTTCCAAAAGAAATATTTGTATTCCTTTCTTTTCAATCTGGGTATCTTTTATTTCTTTTCCTTGCCTAATTTCCCCAGCTAGAACCTCCAGTATAATGTGACTATTAATGAATAACAATGGAAAAATTAGATATTGTTGTCTTATTCCTGATTATAAAGGAAAAACTCTCAGTCATTCACTATTAATTACAATGTTAGTTGTGAGTTTTATCTGGGTGAGGAAATTCCTTTCTTTTCACAGATGGTTAAATATTTTTAGCATAAAAGTGTGTTGACACTGCTATATTTAAAATGGATAACCAGCAAGGACCTACTGTGTAGCACATAGAACTCTGCTCAGTGTTATATGGCAGCCTGGATGGGAGGGGGGGCTTGGGGGAGAATGGATACACATATGTGTACGGCTAAATCCCTTTGCTGTTCACTTAAATCTATCACAACATTGTTAATTGGCTATACCCCAATACCAAAGTTAAAAAAATGGTTATAAAGGGTATTGAATTTTACCACATACATTTTCTACTGAGATGATCATGTTGTTTCTGTCCTTTATTTTATTAATGTGATGTATAATATTTTTGATTTTTCAGGCATTAAAACAACCTTGTTTTCTTGGAGTAAATCCCACTTGTTCATAATGTATATTCCCTTTTATATAGTGCTGGATTCAACTTACCAGTATTTTGTTGAAGATTTGTGTACTAACTTTCATAAACGATACTGGTCGGTAGTTTTATTTTCTTGCAATATCCTTGGTTTTGGAATCAGCAATATTGGCCTCAGAGAATCGTTGGGAAGTAGTCCCTCCTGTTCTAAAAATTGGAAAGTTTTTGAGGGGTTTGTGTTTATTCTTTTTTAAGTGTTCGATAGAATTCACTATCAAAACCATTTGGGCTGCGGCTTTCCTTTGGGGTGCTTTTAAAACCCTAAAGACACCATCAGAAATTACTAGAGCTAATCAATAACTATAGTAAAGTTGCAGTATATAAAATTAATACACAGAAATCCCTTGCATTCCTATACACTAATAATGAGAAGACAGAAAGAAAAATTAAGGAAACAATCCCATTCACTATTGCAATGAAAAGACTAAAATACTTAGGAATAAATTTACCTAAAAAAACAAAAGACCTACATATAGAACACTATAAAACACAATGAAAGAAATCAAAGATTACACAAATAGACAGAGAAATATACCATGTTCATGGATCGAAAGAATCAGTATAGTGAAAATGAGTATACTACCCAAAGCTATCTATAGATTCAATGCAATCTCTATCAAGTTACCAATGGTATTTTTCACATAACTAGAACAAATAATTTCATAATTTGTATGGAAACATAAAAAACCTCGAATAGCCAAAGCAATCTTGAGAAAGAAGAATGGAACTAGAGGAATCAACCTGCCTGACTTCAGACTATACTACAAAGCTATGGTCATCAAGAGAGTATAGTACTGGCACAAAGACAGAAATATAGATTAGTGGAACAAATTAGGAAGCCCAGAGATAAATCCACACACCTATGGACACTTTATCTTTGACAAAAGAGGCAAGAATATACAATGGAGAAAAGACAATCTCTTTAACAAGTGGTGCTGGGAAAACTGGTCAACCACCTGTAAAAAAAAGTGAAACTAGAACACTTTCTAACACCACACACAAAAATAAACTCAAAATAGATTAAAGATCTAAATGTAAGACCAGAAATTATAAAACTCCTAGAGGAAAACATAAGCAGAACACTCTCTGACATAAATCACAGCAGGATCCTCTGTGACTCACCTCCTAGAATAATGGAAATAAAAGAAAAAATAAATAAATGGGACCTAATTAAACTTAAAAGCTTTTGTACAATGAAGGAAACTGTAAGCAAGGTGAAAAGACAGCCTTCAGAATGGGAGAAAATAATAGGAAACAAGGCAACTGACAAATAATTAATCTCTAAAGTATACAAGTAGCTCATGCAGCTCAATACCAGAAAAATAAATGACCCAATCAAAAAATGGGCCAAAGAACTAAACAGACATTTCTCTAAAGAAGACATACAGATGACTCACAAACACATGAAAAGATGCTCAACATCACTCATTATCAGTTCAGTTCAGTTCAGTTCAGGCACTCAGTGGTGTCCAACTCCTTTAGACTCCATTAATCACAGCATGCCAGGCCTTTCTGTCCATCACCAACTCCCAGAGTCTACCCAAACCCATGTCCATTGAGTCAGTGATGCCATCCAACCATCTCATCCCCTGTCATCCCCTTCTCCTCCTGCCCCCAATCCTTCCTAGCATCAGGGTCTTTTTCAATGAGTCAACTCTTTGCGTGAGGTGGCCAAAGTATTGAAGTTTCAGCTTCAACATCACTCCTTCCAATGAACACCCAAGACTGATCTCTTCCAGGATGGAGTGGTTGAATCTCCTTGCAGTCCAAGGGACTCTCAAGAGTCTTCTCCAACACCACAGTTCAAAAGCATTAATTCTTCAGCGCTCAGCCTTCTTCACTGTCCAACTCTCACATCCATACATGACTACTGGAAAAACCATAGCCTTGACTAGACGGGCCTTTGTTGGCAAAGTAATGTCTCTGCTTTTAAATATGCTGTCTAGGTTGGTTATAACTTTCCTTCCAAGGAGCAAGCGTCTTTTAATTTCACTGCTGCAATCACCGTCTGCAGTGATTTTGGAACCCCCAGAAATAAAGTCAGCCACTGTTTCCACTGTTTCCCCATCTGTTTCCCATGAAGTGATGGGACTGGATGCCATGATCCTAGTTTTCTGAATGTTGAGCTTTAAGCCAACTTTTTCACTCTCTTCTTTCACTTTCATCAAGAGGCTTTTTAGTTCCTCTTCACTTTCTGCCATAAGGGTGGTGTCATCTGCATTATCAGAGAAATGCAAATCAAAACCACAGTGAGGGACCATCTCATGCTGGTCAGAATGGCTGCTATCAAAAAGTCTACAAAAAATAAATGCTGGAGAGGGTGTGGAGAAAAGGGAACCCTCTTACACTGTTGGTGGAAATACAAACTAGTACAGACACAATGGAGAACAGTCTGGAGATTCCTTTAAAAAATGGAAATAGAACTGCCATACAACCCAGCAATCCCATTGCTGGGCATACACACCGAGTAAAAGGAAAGGAAAGTTGCTCAGTTATGTCCAACTCTTTGTGACCCCATGGACTGTAGCCTGCCAAACTCCTCTGTCCATGGGATTTTCCAGGCAAGAGCACAGGAATGGGTTGTCAATTCCTTCTCCAGGGGAAATTCCTGACCCAGGGATCAAACCCGGGTCTCCCGAATTGTAGGCAGATGCTTTACTGTCTGAGCCACCAGGGAAGCAATACACACCAAGGAAACCAGAACTGAAAGAGACCCGTGTACCCCAATGTTCATCACAGCACTGTTTTCAATTGCTAGGACATGGAAGCAACCTACATGTCCTTTGGCAGAAGAATGGATAAGAAAGTCATGGTATGTATACACGATGGAATATTACTCAGCTATTAAACAGAATGCTTTTGAGTCAGTTCTAATGAGGTGGATGAAACTGGAGCCTATTATACAGAGTGAAGTAAGTCAGAAAGAAAAACAACAATACAGTATATTAACACATATATATGGAATCTAGAAAGATGGTAATTAAGACCCTGTATGCAAGGCAGCAAAAGAGACACAGATATAAAGAAAAGACTTTTGGACTCTGTGAGAGAAGGCGAGGGTGGGATGATTTGAGAGAATAGTACTAAAACATGTATAATACCATATGTGAAACAGATGACCAGTCCAAGTTTGATGTATGAAACAGGGCACTCAAAGCCAGTCCACCGGGACAAACCAGAGGGATGGGATGGGGAGGGATGTAGGAGGGGTTTTGGGATGGGGGAACACATGTACACCTGTGGCTGATTCATGTCAATGTACGGCAAAAACCACCACAATATTTTAAAGTAATTAGCCTCCAATTAAAATAAATTAATTAATTTTAAAAATTACTATTTCAATGTCTTTACTTGTTATGGGTCTATTTAGATATTCTATCTCTTCTTGAATAAATTCCAGTTGTTTGTTTCTTTCTGGGAATTTCATCTTGGTTATCTAATTTGTTGACAAAGTGTTGTTAGTATTATTCCCTTGTAGTCCTTTTTATTTCTGTAAACTTGGTAGTAATGGCCCCATTTTCCTAGCTGACTTTAGTGACATGAATCTTCTTCTTTTCTCTTGGTTAGTCTAGCTAAAGGTTGTCAATTTTATCTTTTCAAAGTACCAGCTTCAGACTTTATTGATTTCTCTATTTTAAAATTCTCTATTCCCTTTATTTCCACTTTAATTTTTATAATTTTTCTTATGCTTACATTGGGTTTAACTCCTCTCCCCTTTTTTTTACCTTTAGAAATTTTTTTTATTTTGATCACACTACACAGATCTCAATTCCCTAACCAGGGATTTAACCTGGGCCATGGCAGTTCAAAGCAGTTTTAAGTTCTAAGCACTGAGCCCCAACCACTGGACCACCAGTGGAATTTCTTAGTCTCCTCTGTTGTTGTTGTTGTTTTCAATTTCTTAAGGTGGAAGCTTAAATGATTGATGTGTGATTTCTTCTTTTTTTAATACAGGTATTTACAGCTTAAATTTCTCTCTGCACTGCTCTAGCTGTATCCCATAAGTTTTGGTGTGTTGCAGTTTGTCTCCACTCACTCAAGGTAAGCAAATAAGGTACATGTGAAACTGTCAAAAACCTAAGTGTTTTTACCTAGATTTTGCCATTTTTCTTAAATAAAGTCTCCCCAGATAGTTGCAGGTCTTTGGGTAATTTTTAGAGTTCCGGAAAAAAGTTTAATTTGACCATTTTTGCTAGTGTTCACATTGCTTTTCGTGTTTAAAAAATATCATTAAAATTTAATATTTTTATGTTAGCTTGGAATATTTTACTAACCACTTAGAATATGTGGTACAATGGGGCTCAGGCTATGTCCTTACTTTACAATGACTAGCAAAGGGAAATTTTCATGAGTACTAATAACCTCCTACGTTACAGCACCATTCTCATACCCTTCTTGTGTCTATGACATCCTTCACCTTGACCAACTCATCTGGTCCATGGGCCTTGATTGACTCCATGATTTAGATCCCTAATTAACCTTGACTAGGGTACATACATTTATCGGTGGAACTGGAATACTGTCAGAGCATTATAAAAAGTATACACCAGAAAGAGACAGGAAAGAACCTGTCTAAATTCTAAAATTTGTTCCTTCAGTATTCTAAATATTATTAGGCCCTTAGGAAAAATAAATGAGAAGCATATTAAAAAATGTTATGCTTTTCTTTGATTTGCAATGGAATCTTCTCATTATTACCATTAGGGTTGGTGTTGGATAATTTGAGCCAAATTATCCCCAAGATTTTAGTGAACATCTTGCTCCAGTTGGATCACCCAACTGGCAGACTAATCACATTTACTTATTAATTCGTTCAACAAATGTTTATTGAGCACCTGTTAACATAATAGGCACTGTTTTGAGTGATGGGGAAATAGCAATGAGCATCACTAAATTCCCGTTCTCTGGGTCCATATTTTTTTATTTGGCTGCACTGGGTCTTAAGTCACAGCCTGCCAGATCTTTGATCTTTGTTGTGTCATGTGTGATCTAATTCTCTGATGAAGGATCGAACCCAGCCGCCTGCGTTGGGAGCATGGAGTCTTACTACGGACCACCAGGGAGGTCCCTTGGGAGCCTATATTTTCGTAAAGCCAGCAGACAATAAAAATAAACACACAGTGTAGTGTGAGAGTGAATATGCGTGCGCAGCAGGAGAGGGCGTCTCTGAAGAAATGACAGTTGAGCAAAACCCGAACACAGTGAAGGAACAAGCCATGCAAATGTGTAAAGAAGGAGGGTTCCATTTAAGGGAAGTTCATGTGGAAAGGCCCTGCAGAGGAGCACATTTGACTTCTTGGAGGAAGAGCCGTTCAACCAGTGGTGCTAAGTAGAGTGACTGAAGGGAAGAAAGGGAGGAAATTGGTCAGAGCTGTGGCCAGAGTCCAGGCAATCTAAGGTTCCAAAGGTCATAGTCAGGACTTTGGATTTTACTTTGAGACATGAAGTCACTGGAACATTATGAGCACATGGGTGACAGGATTGACTCAGGTTAAAAAGATCTCTCTGGCTATTGTATAAGGAAGAAACCATGCAGATATGAGTTAATCATCTACTTGGGAGACTATTAACATAGTTCAGGGGGAAAATGGTATGGACAGTGAGGGTATATTTATTTTTATTGCTTGCCTGTTCCATTAGAATATATGATCCATGAAAATAAGAACAATGGAGGTGGAAAGAGTGAGCAGTCAGATTCAGGATATATTTTGAAGATGGTGCCAACAGGACTGGCTAATATAATAAAGCCAGATATAGAATATGAAGAAAAGGAGGACAGTTGTGTCTGCTCTAAAATATGGAATCTGAGGAACTAGGTGCATAGTGGTCCAGTTTTCTGGGATGGTGATCACCAGAAGGAGGAGATTTGGAGAGGAAATTCAGAGTTTTGTTTGGATGCATTACAAGTAAGATATTTATTAGACATCTATGGTAGATTAAGAGAACCATGGATTCTTTGCTTCTCTTCCCTTTAAGAGGTACAGCCTAATTCCCCTCTTCTTGAATCTGCACTGCTTTAGAGACTTGTTTGACCCATAAAAGGTAGAGAAAGTGGCATCTTGGGAAACTTTGGGTTAGGCCATGAGAAGCCTTGCAATTTCTATCCATGCCTGTCATACACTTTAGGGTGCCCAATTCTCAGTGTGAGAAATTTTACTACTTTCAGACTGGAGGTATGCTGGAGAGGTCCCAGTAGGTTTTTCAGTTAATGGGCCCAGATAGATAAGCTCAGCTTTCTCAGGCATCACTGCCAGGGTGAAGCTATCTTTGACTGTTTGGACCTGGCCGTCTGCCAGTCGAATACCAGTGAACGATCTCTGTCAATATCAAAGTCCTTCCATACAAAATGATGAGCTATAATAGAACAGTTGTTGTTTTATGCCACAATGTTTTTCAACAGTTTGTTACAAAGCAGTAAATAACTGGAATAAAGTTTAAGTGTTGAAAATATAAATCTGAGGGTCATCTCAATGTAAATAGACATTAAAGTCATGAAAGAAAGAGTCCAGGGTGTTCTTAACCTTTTTTATGCCATAGAACTCCTTGGTAATCTAGATTTCTATAAATCCTTTCTTTTTAAAAATGTTTTTAGATGCAAAATATAACTTGTAACAAAGGAAGTCATTATTTTGAAATACTATTCTATCCACAGACCCAAAAGATGAAAAAGTCATTGACATTAAAAGGATTGATAAAACGGATTGATTAAGTCATGAGTATTGATTTTAAAAAGAGGCCCGAGGACTGAACTCTGAGATACTCAGACTCAGACATTTAAAGTTAGCAAAATAAATTAATCTAACATAGAAAATTGAGACAGGATAACTAGTGAGGTCGGAGGAAAATCAGAAGACTTTAGTATTATGGAAGTCAGATAAAGAAAAGGGTAAGGGATTACCCAGGTGGTCCAGTGTTAAAAATCTGCCTTCAGGGATAAAACCCATAGAGGGAATGTGGGTTTTATCCCTGGCTTCACATAGTTTCAGTTAGGGTTTCACATAGGGTGCAGCCAAAAAAAAAAAAAAGTTAAAAAAAGAAAGGGAAGAGCATGATTAATTATGATATATGAATATGAGTAATTGTGATTGGGTGTCCTTGGTGGCTCAGACGGTAAAGAATCCACCTGCAATGCAGGAGACCCAGGTTCGGTTCCTGGGTTAAGACAACCCCTGGAGAAGGGAATGGCAGTCAACTTCAATATTCTTGCCCCGGAAATCCCAAGAAGAGCCTGGTGGGCTACAGTCCATGGAGTCACAAAGAGCTGGATTGACTGAGCAACTGACACTTTCACTTTCTATTATGATTAATTATACCAACATTTGCAGAGGTCCAGTAGAATAAGTTCTGAGAAATGACCATTAGATTTGTGACTTTAACCATAATTAGTGACTGAGTGGTGCCACCTTTTCTGGAGAGGACATAGACGATACTTTGAGTGCTATAAAGCACAGTGGAAAAACAGGGAACCACATAAAGGGGACATGCAGTCAAAGAAGATTTGGGGATTTTTTTCCCCCCCAAGCAATGAAATACTGCAGCAAGTTTTTAGACTAATGCAAGTTATCTGGTAGAGAGTAGTGGAGCAAGAGGAAAATGCTAAGTAGAGGGGAGTGTTTGGGATCCAGGTGGCAAATGTCAGGATTGACCTTAATAAGTGCTTTGCTGTTGATTTTTAGTCTTCAAAGTTGTGTCTGACTCTTTGCTACCCTGTGGACTATGGCCTGCGAGGCCTCTGTCCATGGGATTTCCCAGGCAAGAATACTGTAGTGGGTTGCCATTCCCTTCTCTAGGAGATTTTACTGAACCAAAGATCAAATCTGTGTCTCCTGCATTGGGAGGCAGATTGTTTACCGCTGAGCCACAAGGGAAGCCCTAATAAGAGCTTAGGGCTCTAGAAAAATGGAGCACCAAAAAACAAAAACAATTAATTTTGAAAATTTTTATGTTAATATTTTTTTTAAACTCAAGATTGTCATCATAAGGAAAACCTAGAATTTGTTTGACTTCCTGAAATACTATAATTCATGATTTGTTATTTCTTACTTTGAAAAGTTATTTCTCAGTTAATCAGATCTTGCTGCTCTCTAAATGTGGAATCAGGTATATCACCCACCAAGAATTCTTAGAACACCTGTGATACGGAAGACCCAGTTTGACCAAGTGTGATGACAGGAATGTGATAAGGGGTGGACATTAGAGAGCTGAAGTGAAATGAGAACCTTTAAGTTTCATGTCTGTCCTTTGAAACAGGAAAATGAGCTTTACTGTCACTCCTTTGGGAGAAGCTTCATCCTGTTTAACTTTATAGCTCTACGCCTTGACTGCCCCATATCAAAGAAACAACAAATCATAAAATTTGTCATCTTGTCTCCTAGCTTGAAAAATGCTTTCAGCAAATATTAAGAAAAGGATAAGCTTGTAGAGGCCTAATGAATTGGGTTCAAAGATGGAAACTGGGAAAAATTTACCATAATTTTATGCTGTGAATGTGGATAGCTAAAGAAGGTTCAAGATGTTTATTTATATTTTGAACTAATTGATTTGGATCTTTTCCTTCTGTGGAATCAGATGTGAAATTTTACCAGGCAAAACTCTTCTCTCAAGCAAATCTCAATTCCTTATAAGCAGAAGCTATAAGAGTCATCTTGAACGTGTCTGAAGGTCATTCTGAAGCATATAAACTTTTTCATGGGCTACCAGATATAGTTATGCTAAGGTGGTCCAGTATTAATGTCATTAATATTAATCCTCCATAGACAGTGAAAACTAATAGCAATTTTTTATGAAGAGCTCCAACTAGATTGTACTAAAGAATCTTTAAGCTGGTTCAATGTCAACTTTGTCATCATTTTAGAGCCGTGAAGTGGAAAAGTCTAAAGCAATGTGCTACTCCAACTGGAACTTATTACCAAGTCTCCAGAGTTCCTGATATTTTTAATCATTCAAGCAGTTTTCACTGTCATAAAAAAAAAATTACAACTCTTGGATCCCAAACAATGTATTTTCAAGGAGTGCTGTAAAGGTTAATCAGTATTTATCTCTAGGATATCACTGATTCTCTGTTTTACTCCTTTGTTTCTGAAGTCCCCAGCAAACTTTTGTTTCATTCTGACAGAGTGCAAGTAACAAAGGCTGTTACACAGTTTTAAGTGATGATTTGAAAATAAGTTGGTTCTCACTGGAGCGAGTCTATCGAGCATCTAACCGATGGCAGGCTATGCTCTGGAAAGGAGAAATGAAAAAGAGAACAGCCTGGAGGGTAAGAGAATGTGCACTTCTGAAAGGGAAACAGAGTGACACAGTGAGCACAGGCTATACGTGCTAAATCTGGGTGTGTGTATGCTTATGCCACCCGGTTTTCACTTACAGTAAAAAAGAAAGATGTATAGATATATTGCTTCCTTAGACAGTCACTAAATTAACAAAACCCAAAACTTACTATACTCCCAACCAAAGAAGGAAACTTTGTATGCACATGAGGGGTTTACTTTCAATATGAGGAGAGAACAGTATCATGTGACCATACCCGTGAATGCATGACCCTAAACCAGTGAAATTATTTTTCTAATTATAGCAGCAGCCTGACTCAAAGTTCCATGCTTCTCTTTTTACTTTTTTTTCTTATTGTTTAGGTCTCAGCTTACATATTACTACTTCAGAGAGGCCTGCTTGGACCATCAAGTCTAAAGTCATTTGGTTTTCATTTTCTACCAAGTACTTATTACATTTGATTTTTTAAACTTCTCAATTTAATAGAAATACCATCATGATCAAATAGGGTTTGGTACTTTACTTAAAAAAAATTATCAAAGTAAACAAAGATGTGATCTAATTTTTCATATTAGGATAGAAACAAAGAAAATTACAAGTGAACATCTTTACAGATTCTTACAGCCAAATCTTGTCCTACCTTCTATATTTGCTTCATTACCCCACCCTTCAACTCCCCTACTTTGGCCAGATACAATGACATTGCCAAGGCTAGTTAACACTTTATCCTTTTCGTTTATCATAAATAAGACTTCTATGTTCGGTGGCAAAAGGAAAGATTGGTTCAACGCAAAATCAGAGTGCTAAACAGTGATCCCTTAAGGCATAAATAGCTTTTATTCTAAGTTTTAATATAGATCTGAAAGTTCTAGTCAATGTTGCAACATGCAAAATAGGAATAAAGGTATGATTCTGGAAAAGGATCAGAAAACGTTTAAATTATTTGTTTAAAATACATATGAGGGTACAAATCACATATTTAGTAGTTCAAACACGTTTATCTTTATCTAAATTTTCTAATGTTCTTTATTTTCTGTCTACTTAATGTTATCAACTGGTAGTGTTGAGTGAAAATTCCTATTATACTTTTTGCTTCTCTCCATTTTATTTTGTATTTCTAATAGTTTTTTATTTATGCATTTTGTACAGTTATATAGAACATAAAGTTCTAATGATCCCATTTGAATATAAAAATGAATATCTCACATTTATTATTTATCAGTGGAGATATTTTTATCTCATTCACTTCAATTTTTAGACTGCTATATACTTTTTAGTATATCAGTGACCCATAATTTATTTCAACCAGTCACCCATAATCAAGGGTATATATCAGACCTTTGTTGTTGCTGTTGTCTTTGCCTGAAATGTTCTACATTCAGATACCTGTGTGGTTGACTCACTTCCTTCAGACTTCTGTGAAATGCCATTTTGTTAGAGATGCATTTTCTGACTGCTGCTCACTAAGATGGTGTACATATGTACACTTATGTGAACACACACACAATCACACACACTGTTACTCTTTAGTTCCTTTTTCAAACATACATATATGCACAGTAGAAACCCTTTTATCCAATGAAGTCAAGACTATCAGTGGATGTTTAATCAAAAAAAGTCATACAGTAGGAAATCATGAAAATATATATTTTTGAACATATTTTAACAATTGAATTTTAGCTTAAAAATATTTTCTTTGGGTATGAATTTATTAGTTAGCATTTCATGTTGTCTTTCTTGAATAAACTACATCCAAAGTACATTTTTTATGCTTTTCATTTAAAGCAAGCCTGTAATTTTTCAAATATTATTTATATCTAAGTAAAGGAAGTAAAGTTCAAATTTAACTTTGCAGTAATCTCATCACAAAATCCTTCTTGATTTTTCAGTTCCCCTCAATGATTTTTAGTTGTTTCACTAAAAAGCTAATTCTTTTTAAAAAGAAGTAACCTTTAGCAAGTCTTTACAAAGAATTTACATAAAAATGATGGATTCTTTTGCACTTAGTTTTTAATTAGCTTATGTAATATTTAATTGAATTAGTTAAGTATAATAATAGTCACAGTTGGTGTCAGTTCAGTTCAGTCGCTCAGTTGTGTCCGACTCTTTGTGACCCCGTGGACTGCAGCACACCAGGGTTTCCTGTCCTTCAGGAAACTGGGAGGAGTTGCTTAAAGTCTGGGAGTTGCTTAAACTCATGTCCATGGAGTTGGTAATGCCATCTAATCATCTCATGCTCTCATCCCCTTCTCCTCCTGCCTTCAATCTTTCCCAGCATCAGGATCTTTTCCAGTGAGTTGGCTCTCCAAATCAGGTGGCCAAAGTATTTGAGTTTCTATAAAAAGGCTTAAAATAAATACAACTGATTTTTGGTAAGCATCTAACTTACCTGATAGAAGCTGTCATGTGGATGCTGTAGGTATTCATTGTATGCTTCACAGGAAGAGTGAAGAGTGCTGGTTAATCTTATGAGTCAGTTAAGTGGAGGTTTGTTTAAGAAAGCATCTATTTTGAGTGGAGGTATGTGTTTATGTGTGTATAAGTTACTATACAGAGAGAAACTTTGTGATTGGAAACTCAAGACATTGCTAACAATAGTTGCCTCTGTGGAAGATGATTGGAGTAAGATTTGGGACAGAATGACATCTCGCTGTAAAGTTTGAATTTTTTGCCATGTGCGTGTATTCAGTTCAGTTCATTTCAGTCACTCAGTCGTGTCCGACTCTTTGCGACCCCATGAACCACAGCACGCCACTCCTCCCTGTCCATCACCAACTCCTGGAGCCCACCCAAACTCAAGTCCATTGAGTCAGTGATGCCATCCTCTGTCGTCCCCTTCTCCTCTTGCCCTCAATCTTTCCCAGCATCAGGGTCTTTTCAAATGAGTCAGTTCTTCGCATCAGGTGGCCATAAATATTGGAGTTTCAGCTTCAACATCAGACCTTCCAATGAACACCCAGGACTGATCTCCTTTAGGATGGACTGGTTGGATCTCCTTGTGTGTATTACTTTCTTCATTAAAAACAGTTTTAGAAATTATCTGTGCTCATCACATTTCAGACTACTGTTTTTGTCTGTTAGGCATTCATTCTACCTCTTCTGTCCAGAGAGCCTGACTCTCTTGCCAGATGAGGCAAATTAGAGAACCATGCCCTATGATCAGTAACTGGTAAAAGGAAGAGCATGTGACCAAGGCAAATGCAAGAAACATTAGATTCTTCCTAACTTTTTTTTTTTTCCTAATGGAAGCATCTTCCTGGTGAAGAAACTATAAGAAGAGAGTTCTGGTTCTACTTAGGAGGTAGAAAGACTCAAAAAATTAGTTTTCATTTTGGTGTTTCAAAACACCATTAGTCCCTCTCTAACTATACAAAAATGCCAGATAATTGAGAAAAACTTAACTTTTTTGAGCCAATCACAAAGCTCAAGTCATGACGCAGTGAAGTAGGAGCTTCCCTGGTGATGCAGTGGCTAAGATGCTACATTGTCAATGCAGGGGGCCCAGGTTCAATTTCTGGTCAGGGAACCAGATCCCACACGCCACAACTAAAGATCCTGTATGCTATAGGAAAAAAAAAAAAAAGCCCCACATGCTGCAACTAAGACCTGGCACAGCCAAATAAATAAATGAACAAATATTTTTTTAAAAAAGAAAATTAAATAAACTGAATTCCAAAGAGAGACAGAACACATACCACTCTCACTTGTGGCAGATCATGGGAGGAAAAGGTTACCAAAATAAAAACGGGTCAGAAGAAACTGGCTAAAATGTTAAAGACCAAGTATGATTTAATGTCATTTTGAAATCGCTGTAATCCATTCCAGAAAGAAGAAAATTTTGCACTCACTAGCAAACTCTATTCCTTGGCCTCCAATGAGCACTCAGAATAAAGACTAGGCGCAGGACAGAAAACTTGTGAGTGCCTCCCCCAGGGGTGCACGTATGAAGAAGGTGATCAGCTGCTACTGGGGATCAGGCACAAAATCCCACTCAATTTCCCAGACCCTTCTCTTAAAGGAAATAAAAACCTTAAGCCACTGGGCAGAAGCAACAAATCTTTTCACTCCCGGAGCCAGGTAAAACTCTATGGCTGGTGGGATAGGAATACAAGCAAAACAGTCTAGCACCAAACAACATAAGTAATATCTGTCTACTAATTGGTGGCAAGAATATGGACAGACCCCATCTGTGGTACACATATACAGGAGTTGCTGAAAGCTGAGACTAAAGCAAGAAAACACATGTTCTAGGACCTCAGGCCCTACTATAAGCGTGTGGTAATGGAAACCAACTGCTTGGGGAATATGAAGACAGTGGAGCAGTGAATGCAATCAAACAACAAAACCCAAACAGCTCAATTTGTGACTAGGCCGACTAACCTTTCACAATATTAGTCTGACAGAAGAAGAGGTGTACTTATTTTTGGGCATAAATACTATTAAGTTAGAGCTTTGCTATACATACTATCTTTTGTTGTTGTTGTTTTTCAGTCACTAAGTCGTGTCCAGTTCTTTGCTACCCCATGGACTGAAGCCCACCAGGCTTCTCTGTCCATGGGGTTTTCCAGGCAAGAATACTAGAATGGGTTGCCATTTCCTTCTCCAGGGGTTCTTCTTACCCAGGGATCAAACTCGAGTCTACTGCATTGGCAGGCACTTTCTTTACCAGTGAACCACCAGGGAAGCTCACACTCCAATAATTTTAAAAAATGATGAGTTATAAAAGAATCACGAAATAACATATTACTTAGTGTGTGTATGTGTTCAGTCACTCAGTTGTGTCTGACTCTTTGCAACCCCTTGGACTGAAGCCCACAAGACTCTTCTTTCCACGGAATTCCCAGGCAAGAATACTGGAGTGGGTTGCCATTTCCTACTCCAGGGGATCTTCCCCACCCAGGGATCGAACCTGCATTTCTTATGTCTCCCACATTGGCAGGTAGATTCTTTACCACCGGGCCACCTGGGATGCCCCTATTGCCCAGAGATAAAGTTGATTAATAGAAACAGGCAGAGATGACTCAGATGTTGAAATATCAGATAGGAACTTTAAAAACAACTGATTAATATGTTAAAGGATCTAGTTTTTTTTTTTAAGTGAAAATAAAGTCGCTCAATCGTGTCCAACTCTTTGCGACCCCATGGACTGTAGCCCACGGAATTTTCCAGGCAACCCAGAAGGAATGGGTTGCCATTTCCTTCTCCAGGGGATCTTCCTGACCCAGGGATCAAAACCCAGGTCTCCTGCACTGCAGGCGGAGGCTTTACCTCTGAGCCACCAGGGGAAATAGATGGATAGATGGTATAGTTCATTAAGAGATAGAAACTATAAAAAACAGGCAACTGGATGTGCTAAGGAAAAAACATGAAAGAAATTAAGAATTCCTTCAATTGCCTTGGCAGCAGACTGGATACAGCTAAGGAAAGAATTAGGGTGAGTCAGGTCAGTAGAAACTGTCCAAACTGAAACATTTTGAGAAAAAAAGAAAAATACCAAGGTTGTGGTATCAGTCTGATAAATGTGTAATTGGAGTGACAGAAGGAGAATAGAGAACAAAGCAGAAGATACAGATCTAGAAAGCCCAGAAAAACCACAAGAAGGATCTAGACACCTCATAGTCAAACTTCTGAGAATAAAAAGTGAATGAGGAAATCTTGAAGGAAGCCAGAGGAAAAAAAGTTACGTATTGAGAGTTAAGAGTTAAAATAATTTTTTAAGAGTTAAAATAATTTTTAATGAAAAAAGATTACTGCATACTTAGAATTTCAGCCCATAATTTCATATTTCATTAAAATATCTTTCAAAAATTAAAAAAAGATTTTTTTTTCAGATGAACAAAAACTAAACAAAACTGAAACATTTATTGTCAGAAGTCCTGCACATTTAGGAATGTTAAAGTAGTTCTTTGGGCATAGTATGACACCAGATGGAAATTTAGATCTATCAGACATTAGAGTAATTTTTAAGACATGTGAAAGATATTTTTCTTGTTTTTAATCACTTTAAAAGAAGCTCTGAGGCTATAAGTCTACAACTTCTGTTCAGCTTCACTAGAGAAATCTGCAAGAAAAAATTCAATAAAGAGTATAGAAGCAGAGATGAGAGATGGGAGGGGAGTGCATACTAACAGCATTTAAATCCTCTGTTCTGGCAACTCCTAAGACAAATGCCCTTCCTATCTGTCTCAAGATTTTGTAATCTGCTTGAGCCAGCACGAGTTGGGTTTCTCCCACTGATCACCAAAGATGGTCCAACTGCCATCTTCTGTGATTTCTACTTGTGCCAAGGTAACACTGAGTGAGACTGAACCCCAAGAGTCTTGACTATTCAGTACAAACAGAAAAGGACTCAATTTTACATAGACTAAGAGATGACCCAAATGTTAAACATGTCAGATGACCAAACTTCACCCAAACTGAGTATTGATTTCCCCAAATGACTTTTTAGAAAAGATTTAGATGTAGCAGAGCAGCTCCCTCACTGCGATCTATTGAAAGAGCCTTTGACACAAAAGTTTGTAAAAAAAAAAAAAAAAAAAAAAAAAAAAAAAAAAAAAAAAAAAAAAAGATTTAAAAACTGTATTAAAGTCATCGTGTGTTTGTATCGTATCGAGTCCATAGAGTCAGATCGCATGTCTACGACTTGGTTTCCTTGCAGGTAACACATATCCCATTGACAGCTATCTTAGGTAAAAGGTATATTTTTGAGGAAAAAACTAGAAGAAATGGGGAACATAAGTGGGTCCTGGAATAAAGTAGGAAGAAAAACAACCTTTCTTTCTGATTGACTAGAGAGTCAGATTGGCTTAAACTCTGGTATGGAGGTACTAGGAGTAATTCTAGAAGTAGAAAATTCTGAACTAATCTTCAAGTCATGGAGACAGGTACACGAGCAAAGCAAGAAATTGGCCCTGTCAGCAAGAAACCTTAGGACAGAGTTGGAGTTGTGTGATGGTTATAAGTTGTTTTCAATATTGCACTATTCTTACATGATCCCTGAACCATTAGGCATATCCCATTAAAAGTTATAGGCTGATCTCGGAACTGTGGTAAATTTCACAGTTTCCAAAGTGTCAAACACACTTGGAAAAGTGGCCTTTACCCTGAGGGTCTACTGGTGATAGCGGGTGTAATCTCAAAGAAAGAATTCTATAGTCAGTGGCTCAGCTATCTGAGTTGTAGGTAACAGAGTCAGCATCAAGGCACATTCAGGAGGAGACCACGTGGAAGGCCATGTGGGGCCAGCTCCTGAGCACGCTTGAGGCAACCCTGGTGAATGCTTAGAAATTAATGAGGAGTACATTTCCCTTTACTGAGTGCCCCTGGAGGCTGAGTTTGAAATAGGATTTTGATGCAGGTAGTTTATTTAGGATATGCTTCCAGGAAGCAAGAGAGAGAGAGAGGCAAAGTGAGACAGAGCAGGCTTATGTGTATAGTAGGTACAATTGATTTTAAATAAAATGGATATTTTCTCTTTCTTTTGCCCAGGTCATTTCATTTTCACTCAGTATTCAAGGAGCAGGAAGAGACTTTTATACACACACACACACACACACACACACACACACACAAACACAGGTTACATTATTTGGATTTGAACTCTTGAGTAAACTTTTATAAAAGCTATAGTGGAGACAATAATCTTGAAAGTCATGGTTTTCAACCTTGTGAACCTGATGCTTTAGAGAGAAAGGAACACAATTTTGACTTTAAAAAATAGGGGGAAAACTGGAGGACTCGAGCATAGAATTCCCAAAGACTGTTTAGTCAAGTGGGATCGATGAAGGTTAACATAAGAGCTGTTTTTACACTTAAAGAGTTTAAAAGTTTGACTGACTAGAAGGGAATAGAGAGGATGTGTCCAAACCCTAGGTGCTGTCTAAGTCTTTGTGAAGGTTTCTAAAGCAATGCCTACTCGAGGTGGGATAAGAGGAGGCCCAAGGAAAGAAACCTTTGACAGGGTGAAAAGACGCCAGAATCCAGAAGATGTGAGCCTCACAAAAAAGCCAAGAGTACAGTGTGTGTCTTAGAGACATGGGAAGATGGGCCTGAGGTCAGCCAGCCTCACCTTCATCCTATTCTCTCCAGTGTGAACTAGGAAAATTAGGTCAGAGGTCCTGAGTGCCCAAGGGTGTGGTGCATGAAAATGCTGAGTTTGGGTCAATGTTCCAAATAGGTCTTGGACTTAGCACAAGAAGCTGTAGAATGTGTAGATGGCCTCATCCAAGGTCAAGTCCACTTCCCAGGGCAAGCCACATCCAATGCTGATCAATTTGGAGATATAAAGACCCAGCCATCTCTCTCCACCTTAGGACAATTCTGATGGGTCATCCCAGTTTCAGATGGGAACATACTGGCAGCTGGGGCTTCCATTGAGACTGCTTCACAGTTTAATTTCTTTTTCTGTTCAGCCTTGCTTCCTTCCTTTCCCTTTCAAAGACGTGGCACCAAGAGGACTCCCTAGTAAAACTTCTGTCTCCTAATCTCCATCTAAGTGATCTTCCTGGGGAACCCAACCTGTGACAGCCTTTCAGCCTGCTTTTGGAGTGTAAATCAGGTTAAGAATTTCGACATTATCCTGAGGAAAAGGAGGAGATATTGAAGGGTTTTAAGAAAGGATGATGTGATCAGCGGAGGGTATCAAGTCTCCTAGAGAGTGGACCCAAGCAAGAGGGCTGGCAGTAACACTACATATGTGACTACTGAATTACACAAACAAAAGGTCATAATGCCATGGATTTGGAGATGAGACAATAGAGATGGAGATAAGCTGACAAATTCTAGAAACATTTAAGAGGTTTGATCAGAAGGACTAATTGATTATATGTGGGAGTGAGGGAGTGGGAAGAGTCAGAAATGATGTCCAGTTGTCTGAATTGAGCAATGAGTGATGTCATCACTGATCCCAATTCAAGACACAGCTCTTACCTAGTTCCTATTGCATCACAGAAGCACTGTAATTCAGTAAGCAACCCAATAATCTCCCAGGTCCTGTATATTGCAACTTTTTCCTATTCACTCCTGATTGAGTGTATAGCCAGGCATCCAGCTACCAAGGCCTGACCACCCCTAAAGGAAAGATAGAGAACTCAGAGCAAATAGTTACACCTCCAAAACATATGTAAGAATATTTATGCCTAGAAGAGAACATGGGGCTCCTCTGGTGGCTCAGAGAGTAAAGAATCTGCCTGTAACTCAGGTGACCCAGGTTCGAGCCCTGGGTCAAGAAGATCCCCTGGAAAAGGGAATGGCCACCCACTCCAATATTCTTGCTGGGGAATTCCATGGACAGAAGAGAACATAAGTTTAACACATGAAAACACTGAGAAGAAGTAAGGCAGAATGGAGGTTCTAAGTATGCATTTGGAATTCAGACTGAGTTCATATCCTGGATCTACTTGCTATGACATTTCAATTTGGGTAAGTTATTGACTTCTCTGTGCCTCTATTTCTTTTATCTACAAAATATGGATAATGATGATACCTACTCCGAAGGATTGTTGCAAATATCAGATAAGTTAGTACAAGTAAGATGCTTACAACAATGCCTGGCATATAGTTGTTGTTGTTTAGTTGTTAAGTCTGTCTGATTCTCTGCAACTCCATGGGCTATATAGCCTGCCAGGCTCCTCTGACCATGGGATTCTTCCAGCAAGAACACTGGAGTGGGTTGCCATTTCCTTCTCCAGAGTATCTTCCTGACCAGGGATCAAATTCGAGTCTAATGCATTGGCAGGCAGATTCTTTACCACTGAGCCACACTGGGAAATCCCTGGCATATAGTAATCACTTAATAAATGCTATCAATTACCATTCCACTAGAATGCAAATTCTGTGCCTGTTTCAACATGAACTCTTCCCTTCCTCCTTACTGAAAGAATCCAGATTTTTGTGTGGGCATATTACCATCTGGAATTGTGTTTTGCAACCTCCCTTGCAGCTAATTTTGGTGAATGGAATGCATACTGATATGTTTTGTGGAACTTTGGTGGCTCAGTGGTAAAGTATCCACTGGCAATGCAGGAGACACAGGAGATGTGGGTTTGATCCCTGGGTCTGGAAATTTCCCTAGAGGAGGAAACGACAACCCACTCCAGTAATCTTGCCAGAACATCCCAGGGACAGAGGAGCCTGGTGGGCTACAGTCCTTGGGGTCACAAAAGAGTCAGACACAACTGAGTGACTAAACAACAACAATAAAGGAAAATTACCCCATCTGGAAGTGGTTCTTTATTGTCCTCATACCTTGTTTTCCTTCTGATTTACAACTATGACAATATGCCATCCCGAATCATAAGGCACCTAGAGGACAGAAGTCCTGTGCTGAGATATTGGACAGAAATATAGTAGCTTGAAGCACTTATGTTATCAGAGAGCTGCCGAGCGAGGAATGCCTACCTCTAAGGCTTTTTTTTTGTATGAGAAATACATTTCTGTATTGTTGAATCATCATTTTTAGAACTTTTGGGTAAATGTTGTCAAACTAATCTTAACTAATACATTTGTCAAAATGATGATTTTAAAGTACGGCCAATTATTCAATCTCTGAATCCTGTCCAATAATCTTTAACTGTGTACAGTAAGAGAAAGATGGAAGATTAGAGATGGAATGAACAAGAATGAAGACACTTCCTATAGTACTTAAGGGTTAGTTTTTAAATATCAGGCATTACAGGGAGAAGAGGATTACTGCACATAATCAGAAAAGGCTGTAGGATAGGATTTTGAAAGTCAAAATTCTTACAGATGACACAGTGGTATTTAGTTAAGTGGTCTGAGTAAGCCATTTTACCCTTTAGGACTTTTTATATGAATTAAAAAGGGCTTCCTTGGCGGCTCAGTGGTAAAGAATCTGTTTACCAATGCAGGAAACATGAATTCAATCCCTGGGTCAGGAAGATCCCTTGGAGAAGGAAATGGCAACCCACCCCAGTATTCTTGCTTGGGAGATCCCATGGACAGAGGCGCCTGGCAGGCTATAGTCCATAGGGTCACAGAAGAGTTGGATATGACTTAGTGACCAAACAACAAGTAGGGGACATGCTTTGTCCATAAAAAGAGGAAGGGGAAACCCATCTATTTGTAAACTCATAATGAACTGATTTCTTTCACATACATGGATTTATGTAAACATCATATCTGGGACAGTGTGTACTATTTGCTACACTTTCAAATAAACTGAGGCTATGTTTGTTCAGTTGGCTTGCCCTCAGTCACAGCGTCGGACACAGCTGAGCAACTGAACAACAAGAACAGTCAAAATACAAGCAAGTAGTAGAGACAGGATTTGAACCTGTCCCTGCTTGGCCCCAGAGCTCTTGCCCCTCCCCTCAATCTTCATTCCATCCAAACAGCTACATAATCTCACTCTCAAAAGCACATGCTCTGCCTTCCTCATCACATCTAAGGACTGTAGGTTTATTTATTTCCTTCGGTATAATCTGCCTTTACATTTTCATTTTCTGGCATTTTGGAAACTTGAGGCTGATTGCTTTAAACCCATTTTCATCTTTCATGGGTCTTGTTTTTAAAACATAAATTCCTGTTCACAAGGTGACAGCAGCTCCTTAACATCTCCCTCAGCCACTCTGACTGGCTAGAGCCTGTTTTTCCAGTACTGACAAAATGCAGGTGACTCAGACTGAGATTATGGCCCTCTCGTTACACCACCTGGAGAGAGTGGATGGCCTGCGTAGTCCACACCTAGTTCTTCCCAGAATTTTCATCATTTCCTAAATATGACCCCAGGTCTGCTCCACCTTCTGTGCTCTCAATCTCAACAAATCTCACCACCATCCATCCTGTTGCCTAAGCCAGAATCCTCTGAATAATTCTTAACACATCCTTCTACCCTCATCTACCAACACACAGGAAGTACTCTGTCCTCTCTTCTTTACCTTTTGTGTTTCGAATTAATCCATCTCCTATTTCAGGCCACCACTGTTTTAGTGATGTTATTGATATATTTTCTTCTTGCCTTCACTCTATTCCACAATTAGAGTGGTCACTCCAGAATGCAAACTTGCTGTATCTCTTCCTCTTTTCAATTTTTACTGAAGTATAACTTAATAAAAGTATTAACCTAGTAAAATGCCCAAACCGTAAATATATGACTAGGTATGTTTTTAAAGATGTATACTAGATTAAGATATAGAGCATTCTGACACTCCAAAAGGTTCCCTCATGCCCCCATTTGAGTCATACTCCACTCCTAAGGTCACTATATACTGATTTCTGTCATCACATATTAGTTTTGCCCTCTTACACGTTCATATAAACGGAATAACACAACAGGTTCTTTTTTACATACGAATTTTTGCTCAGTGTTTGCGATATTCATCCAGTATGTGGCATGGATAAGTAGGTCATTCATCTTTACTGCTATGTAGCATTTCATCATGTGAATACATCTCAGTGTATTTATTACTGTTGATGGACATGGGTCATTTGTAGTTTTTAGATATTTTGAGTAAAATTGCTGAAAACATTTTTGTATAGATCTTTTGGCTGACACAAGCACTCATTTCTGTTGGCACATAATCTACAGTGGAAATGCTGAGTCATAGAGCATTAGTAGGTACCCTATACAAGAATCCCAGTTACTCCATAGCCTTGTCAACTCTGGGTGTTGTCAATCTCTTTCATTTTAATTACTCTTGGAGCTTTAGGCATCCTTCTGTGACACCCTACCTAGACAAAGCCTAAGCTCCATAATTAAATGGACAGAGTCCTTCATAATCTGCCTTTTGTTTATCTGGGAAATAAAACACAATGAGTATTAAATAATTACTTGAGCTATAGAATTAGATAATTTTAAATCTCATCTTATTAAACGTCTTAAGTGATAGGAGAGGATGAGGACTTTTCAAAATACATATGCCTCCAAGATTCAGTTCCTGGAATTTGTAACTAAAGCAGAGCATGAGAATAATCTGAGGAACATTAAAAAAAATACTGGTGCTGGGAGACCCACCTCTAATTCGGGCCAGAGTGAGTTTTTTTGAGGTTTGCCTACCATAAAACAGAATTGGGCTGTAGTCAGAAAGCTCTGGGAAGGAAAGTGATTTATTGACAAGAAACTAGTACAGAAAAGCCAGTAGAGGGTTATCTTCATGCTTCTTGAGTGCTAGGAATACACAGAGTCTGTCATGGTTCATATTAAACTATCATTTTCAGTAGGAAGCCTCCTTCAATGAGGGAAGGTTAGCAGAAAGAAAATAATATACATATATAAGGTAATGTTGTAAACGTCTGCTCTTCACCTGGAACATTTATTTGCAAAATAAGAAATGTGGCCATCTAGCTGAGATCTTGAGGTTGATATAAGTTCTAATACCTTATAAGCCCTTGGAATGTGTCAAGTAACAAATTTAAGTATGAGTCTTAGAGAACTAGGCCCCCGGTATTCTCACTGAGTCTGTTGAAGCCATATCTGGTGTCACTCCCATCTATTCTTCCTTCCCTTTAGTTATAAGTGGAATGTACCAGAAAGATTCTCCCCACTCCTCCTGGGCTCACAATGAGGCTTCAAAAGTATTTAACTCTGCTCAACAAATATAATCTTACCCTGAATCTCAGATGTGGCTTCCCTGACCCTTGAGAGCTAGATTAAGCTGACTCAACTCTTCAAGTCCATGACCTACAAGGGCTCAGAGCCCTTTGTAAGGTGTATGCATAGTCTAGGGAGTTTACATCTTATAGTCTCTTCTTTATCCTGTGCTTCTGCCTTCTTTGTTCCATTTTTTACTCTGAGCAGGTCAACCTAGTCATGAAAACCTGTCCTTCCACTGGTTTGCATACAAACCCCTATTCATACATCTCATACATGTAGATTTTATTTAAGAGCCAGGGTTATAGGGGAGAGACTATATCACATAGCACCCATCCAACAACTTTTTTAAAGTCAGTTTAGATGCTCTTGTTTGGAAAGGCTTTCTGGTGGCCCTTTCCATTCCCCGATTCAGGGGTCTTCTCCTCTCTTGGCCATTATGCCCATGCAGAATCCAATCTCATATCTTCCCTACATTCCTTCTTTTCTAAAAAAAACTTTTAAAATTAATTAATTGATTTGGCTGCTCCAGGTCTTACCTGCAGCATGCAGGGTCTAGTTCCCTTACCGGGGATCAAGCTCAGGCCTCCTGCATTGGGAGCTCAGAGTCTCAGCCACTGGACCACCAGGGAAGTACCCCCACACCCCTTCTTTTTCGTCTCCCATCACAATCAGTTGTCCTCTCATGTTCTACTGCCACTCCCATCTTCTCCAGCTTAAGAGATTCCTCTCTTTGAGGTAGCAATGCTGGTCCCATCAGACTGACCTTCAACTGACATGCGTGTTTTTGAGGCCCGTTTTGTACTCCAAGAGTTTTGAGGCATCTTTCTCTCTTCAAGTTTCTCTCTTAGAAATCTGGGTATCGGTTGTGAGTTGAATATTTTTCACACCTTGTTACAAACCTTCCCCAAGGTGAGAGGTGAGCCTGGAACAAACTAGATAGACTTATCTTCCTCACTGCATTCATGCTTAGCCCTCCTGTGCTTGCTCTCCTGTGTGCTATGCAGAAAAGAAAGGGAAGGGAAGGAACAGAAGCTGTAGGGCTGTTAAGAAAGGCACTCAGGGGAAGTCAGTGCTTGTGACTTGAGAAAGAAAAAGTGAAAACTACAAAAAAGAATCAGAAAGTCCGGTGCTCCTCCTTCTGCATGTGACCCCCTTCCTTTCCATCTCACATCTTTCTCAAAGCAGGATTTGTGGTCCTGAAATCTGGAATCTGGTGCCCTCAGGTTTGGGTGGGTTCTAGCACGATCCTTGCTTTCCTTAAAATGTTGATATGTTGTTCATCATGAGTTTTTTCATCTTAATTTTTAAATAACAGCTTTATTGAAGTGTAAATCACATACCATAAAACTCATCCTTTTAAAGTGTAGGATTCACATTGCCATGCGTAAAACAGATTGTGGGAAGCTGCTGTATAGCACAGGGAGCTCAGTCGGTACTCTGTGATTGGGGGTGAGGGGTGGGTGGGAGGAAGACACAAGGGGGAAGGGATATGTACACATATAGCTGATTCACTTTGTTGTACAGCAGAAACTAACGTAACACTGTAGAGCAATTATACTCCAATTTTTAAAAAAGCAAATCTAAAAATCAATAAAATGTACAATTCAGTGGTTTTTCAGTATATTTACATTTGTGCAACCACCATCACTATCTAATTTTAGAATATGTTCACTACCCAAGGCATTCATTTTAATTTTAATAATATTACTTCAAACATTATTTATCTTGATTACTGAGTTTTTTGATGACTCCTTAAATTCTGTCCCCAAGGGACACACCTTATTCATCTGATCCAAGTCTTGGCCCTACTAAGCTCCACTGACGGATGAAATGTGAGGTGTCTCCCCCCTTTAGTGACTCTACTGGATAAAGGTACTTCTCAGTATAGCAAGCAAAGGTCAAAGCATCTGTTGAGGGAAGAAATGGGAGTCATGTTCATTGACTGCTTGCTCTGGGCCAGGTATTTAGTGCATGCATACTACTTAATTTTTATAACCATGCATGGTAGTCATCATTGTACTGTTATGAGACTCAGAGAGATTAAGGTATTTGCCCAGGGTCACACAGTGAAAGATGGAACCACGATTTTCAGAGAGATCAATTTGATTTTAAATTATGAGTTCTTTCCCATTGTTCTTCTTTTTGATTGGTAAGCAAATAAACTTGAGATCAAAGAAAGCAGAAAGGAAATAACAGATAAATTTAAGGGGTTCAGAATATTATTTTCTGTAAGTTCTGTTTTCAAAGGCAAAAGGGTGGGATATTTCCTATTTTATCTAAGAAATAGATTTCCTAGGTACACAGGATCATAATTTGGAAAGACCAGACTAGTTCCTTAGGACAAACATTGATGCAGAAAAATTCTTTCTACACCATCTGATATTTTTTTAGCCCATTATTTATTATGAATGTGTATTTCAAAAGTCTTATAATGGTCAAAATTGCTCATCTTTCAGTTTTCACTGAAACTCATGTAGCATATTTATTATTTCCCCAAGTCCCACATTATGCTGTAGTAGATCTTCATCTTTTTCTAACTAATTTCATAAAGAATTCTTATTTAGTTCAGATGCTATGTTCAGGGTTGTACAGATGGAGATAAATAAATATAGGCCCACCTGTGTGTGCCAGCTCAGTCACTTTAATCATGTCCAACTCTTTGCGACCCCATGGACTTTAGCCCACCAGACTCCTCTGTCCATGGAATTCTCCAGGCAAGGATACTGGAGTGGGTTGCCATGCGCTCCTCTAGCAGATCTTCCCATCCAAGGGATGAACCTGCATCTCCTGGATTGCAGGTGGATTCTTTACCAACTGAGCCACATGGGAAGTCCACAAACCCACCTACAAAATGTTAGAGTCTGAAATAGGTAGCTCAGACTCAATAGAAACTCAAGCTGGCAAAAATTACTGATTACACTGCTTTCACCTTGAGCAGGATTCTGACCTTTTTAGATCTTAAATTCCTCTTGTCTAAGATAGAGAGGACTGGACCAGAGCAGTATTTCTCAGCTAGAGGAGGAAAGAGCACATCCACAATCAGAGTGCTGAACGACTTGACCATTCCCACTCTTTATCAAGGTCTAAGATTTCATATCTCTGTGAAAGGTAGAGTCTAAGTTCATGTATCTCTGATCTACGGGTCTACAAATTTTAGGACAAAGGTGAATAAAATATTAATATTACATACAAAGAATTTGCCTGCAATGCAGAAGACCTGGCTTCAATCCCTGGGTTGGAAAGATCCCCTGGAGAAGGGCAGGGAAACTCACTCTAGTATTCTTGTCTGGAGAAATTCCATGGACAGCAGAGCCTGGTGGACTACAGTCCATGGGGTCTGAAAGAGTCAGACACAACTGAGCGAATAATAGACACATAAACATAGACTCAGGGATGCTAAGAGGGTGACCACACAAAACCCTCAGTGTGAACACATCTTGGGTGTACCCTTTTCACCTGGGTTCCAGGAGAACATGTTGAAGGCCATGACTGGGGTATAACTTAGGGAGCACTGTGCTGGAATCTCACCACCCACTTGTATCTTAGACATGACTAACCCGAAGGGTGGGGACTAAAGGTCTTTTTTTATTCACATTTGACCTGCTCTGAGCCAGCACTTCGTGCATCTTCCTGGTACCTGGTGACAATGGAAACAGGATAAGCAGGTCAGACAGAAAAACTGCATAATGGTGACTTGGTGTTCCTTCTTGTAGGGTCGTCCTGTTACCATAGGACCCACAGCACATACCTGCTAACCATACATACACATGTGTCATAAACGTGCACATTGGGTTATATGCCAACACACCAGACCTCCATCCAGTACAGAAATACTCTGCCCTGATACACACACACATGCCCTTCTCTTACACTTGTCCAAACATAAACACATAACCTATCCATACACAAATAACTTAAAAAACATATCCTGTGCATAAATAGGCATAGATGTCCCAAAGGTAGCTGCTTCTTCTCTCTCTGTCTCTCACAGCCACACACTCTACCTACATCTAATCCCACCCTCTAAATACGCTGTCACGCACATCTACTTTATCCACACCACACACTTGGCTGTCACCAACCATTTTCCCATATACACCTGAAAATGCTCATGATCAGTCTATCCACAAGACTTTTTCCTCTTTTATATTACACAATTAGGGCCCTACACCATACTTACCTCCACCCTCATATAAGTCTTAACCACATACATGCATACAACCTTTGCCCTGTGATCCGATTCACATCACATATGTGGCTTCCACCACTCATCCTTGTTTCTGCACACACACAGCCTCTGCTCAGCCTTCACACCTGACACACATCCTGAGCCATCACAGACCCCCAATTCTGGCCCCAGGGGCCAACACATAGCTTGCCCCTACTCTCCCTTATCTCCTCTCTCCTTACCCCCCTGCTCACCAGCACCACGGGCACTGCTCAAGATATGCACAATAATTCTATCCCAAAAAGCTCATCCTTTCCCTCACACATTACCACATTAAAGAACTGTGAGATATATAAAGATTCCAGGCTTATTGGGGGGTATGTATGGTTATGCTTATTACACTTTCAAATAATTCTTTCTCTCAGGTTGAGGGACTAGCTTAGGATTCCATTAGTGACTGTTTTGGGGTAACATATAACATTTCTTCCAAGGACATGTTTCCTGGCGGAGGAAATGGCAACCCACTCCAAGTATTCTTGCCTGGAAAATCCGATGGACAGAGGAGCCTGGCGGGCTACAGACCATGGATTTCCAAAGAGTCAGACACAAAAGAGCAACTGAGCACACACGCATGAGCACAAGGACATGGAGGCAGTTACCACACGTTTTCAATGATTGCATTGTGTTCTTTTTGAAAAAGGCCAAGGAAAGCTTGGCCACATTTAGACACCGAAACGCATAAATCAAAGATAAACTGAAAAAGTAAGGGCTTCTTACTTTGCATTAATAGGAGCAACTTTTTCATCTGTATGCCCTACAAAATCGGAAACTAAAAGGAGTTGGCACATCATAAATGCTTGCCTGCAACCAGTATACCTGCTAGGTCTCAGAAGAGGATTCAGTAACAGAGGCAACTTTCAAGCCTGAAGGAAAAAAGTGGAGAGAGTGCATTAACATCCTTGAATCTTAGAGTTAAAAGTAGTCTAATAATTCTCACTGCAGTTTAGAAATTCTGTCTGTGGCACTAGACTGTGTCTCCTTGCCAGGTGAGAATTCAGCCTCCTCCTGAACACTGCCACAGTTGGGCAGCTCTTGACTTCTCAACACTACCACTTTGACCTCTGATAGTAGGAAATTTTGGGTGTACTTCATGGGAAATAGATGGAGAAACAGTGGAAACAGTGTAAGACTTTATTTGGGGGGGGCTCCAAAATCACTGCAGATGGTGATTGTAGCCATGAAATTAAAAGATGCTTACTCCTACAAAGGTTATGACCAACCTGAATAGCATATTTAAAAGCAGAGACATTACTTTACCAACAAAGGTCCATCTAGTCAAGGCTATGGTTTTTCCAGTGGTCATGTATGGATGTGAGAGTTGGACGGTGAAGAAAGCTGAGCACCAAAGAATTTATGCTTTTGAACTGTGGTGTTGGAGAAGACTCTTGAGAGTCTCTTGGACTGCAAAGAGATCCAACCAGTCCATCCTAAAGGAGATTAGTCCTGGGTGTTCATTGGAAGGACTGACGTTGCAGCTGAAACTCCAATACTTTGGCCACCTGATGCGAAGAGCTGACTCCTTGGAAAAGACCCTGATGCTGGGAAAGATTGAAGGCAAGAAGAGAAGGGGACAACAGAGTATGAGACAGTTGGATGGCATCACTGGCTCAATGGACATGGGTTTGGGTAGACTCCGGGAGTTGGTGATGGACAGGGAGGCCTGGTGTGCTACAATTCATGGGGTCGCAGAGTTGGACATGACTGAGTGACTGAACTGAACTGTTGAAGTAAAAGTGATTTTCCTAAACCTTAAAGCTATTGGCCATAGTCCTTCCCTCTGGATTAAAATAGAACACTCTGTTCTATCTAATTTAGCAAACAGTCTGTAGGCAATGTATTCTTTAATTAACTCATTCAACAAATATTTATTGAACTCCACTGGTTGCCATGCACTGTAGTAGCTACTGGGAAAAGAATGGTGAGAAAATGAGTTACAATCTGTTACAAAATCTAATAAGTGTGACTTCTGTGGGATTACTTGGCAATGAAATTGTGAAAGAGAACCAGAATAAATGTAAGGAATTACTAACGTGAATTGGGAAAGACAGATGTTTGTTCAGTTAAACTCAGGATCCGCTAGTGGTTCTTGCTCTCTGGTTGAAACAAGAACTAGAGAGGAGGGAGAAATTGCAGGAGCCAGAATTTGACATTAGACAAATCCAGGGGGAACTTTTGGTTCTTGAAAATAAAACTGAAGAGATGTCAATGGACTCTGAGGATGTTAGATAGTAGTCATATCTTGAATGACTGGGGCAACCCAGGATCTATGCAGACCCACAATGCTAGACTTCCAAGATAAAATATAGGACTTTCAAACAAATTTGAATTTCATCTAGATAATAAACTTTTTATCATAAGCGTATATCATGCAGTATTTTGAACATATACAAAGAAATGATACACTGTTTAAAATTCTAATTTAATTGGACACCCTGTATTTTTATTTGCCAAATCTGGCAGCCTTCCATGATGCCACTTATAGGTTAGGATGAAAAAGTTCTGCAGTTTGTTTAACTAGCCTGTTTTATTGGCTAATAAGCAGGTAGGAAGTAAATGGAGCCAAAGTGAAGAAGCCAGGAGCCCCAGAGAAGTCCAATGGGTGGAAAGGGACAGAAGAAGGTGGTCAGAAGCAAAGGACTGGAAGTGATGATGGAGCTACCACCACTGACCTAGGGCTCATTCCTTGTTGCCAAACCCAAATCTGCCTCAGGCCCTATGTATATTTTTATCATTTGAGGCAGCTAAAAATGAGTCACAAAGGAGTCATAAGCTATAGACTCTCTTAACTGTATTCATAGCATTTTTGACAGAGTTCTAGTTCACTTTAAGATTAACCTGTAGTCTGAAAGTTCATTCTCTTCTAGGTATCAGTGGTGTTGTTGTTCAGTCACTAAGTCATGTCTGACTCTTCTGCGACCCCATGGACTATAGCCCACCAGGCTCCACTGTCCATGGAATTTCCCAGGCAAGAATACAGGAGAGGGTTGCTGTTTTCTTCTCCAGGGGATCTTCCCAACCCAGGGACTTAACCTGTACCTCCTGCATTGGCAGGTGGATTCTTTACCACTGAGTGAGTGTAACTAACATTGTTTGTTGGTTCATTTTCATAACAAAATTCCCTTTTAGAAAATTCCAGCTGGTCTAAGAAGAAAAGAATGTTTTCTACACCCAAGACTGGCTACATAATTTATGAGATTCAGTGAAAAATAGTAATGCCGGTCCCCTTTTTCAAAACTGTTGTGAATTTCAAGTGGGAGACATTAAACTGAGCATAGGATCCCTCTAAGTGCAGATCATACACCGATGAAACCAACCCTTTCCATACCTGAATCATGATAGTGAAAATCTGTATGCTTAGAACTAGGTACTATTATGGAAGAAGTTTGGGCTCATTTCAGAACTCACAGAAATAAAATAAACCAAGCAGAGCCAGGGTACGCAGGTAGGACAGACTGACCTTGAATGGGTGAACTCTTCTAGCCGGTCTCCTTCTCTGTGTTTGCTTCCAAGTTTTTAACATTTTCATGTGACATGATTTACTTACAGAGCCTCTTAGTTCTGTTACCTCTCATTGTCCTTTCTTTTCCATCTACTTCTGTTCTGCCTCATCACAGAAAATCATGTTTCATATACGACCTGACAACACACCGTAGACTAAGACAATTCCTCTCTTTGATCTGGGCCCTACTTGCTATCGCAGTCTAACAATATGTTAGCCTTTTCAATAGCTGTGTCATGCTTTGGGCTTATATTAAGCTGAAATTCAGTTAAAACCCTTCAGTCTAGTCCACATGACCTAATCTAAGTCAGGACATGAGTTTCTGAAAATACCCTTTAAATTTAGTATGTCAGACTCTTCATCTTCCTGACTTAAAATTTCAGCTGGTTGGTTTCATTCAGCGTTCCAGCCAATTGAGATCACTTTGGAAATGGATTCTCTCATCTATGGTCTTAGCCATCTCTCCTGGCTTTAATCCACCTGCAGATTTGGTAATTCTGCCATCCAGGTCTTCATACACATCCCTGTTTAAAATGCCAGGGTAGGGCAAGGACAGACAGGATCCTCTACCAGAGATTGGTCTGGAGTGACACAGACAAGTGTAGCATTCCTCTAGGTAGGGTCTGTCAAGCATGGGAGGTAGGAGGGGAGGAATCGTATGAGGAGCTTATTTGACATTCTTTAAGAAGTGAGTAGTTTGAAGGGTTACTTGAAATATTTTTTAAGGGAAAGTATTAGAAACTCAAGTATCGCCAGCAGAAAAATTTAGATGTGCAAAGAGATACCGGTAAGCACAAGACAAATTAAGAAGGGGAAAAAATAGGGAGCAAAAGAAAAAGAGACTGGGCAAATAGAAAGGATTAGAATCAAAAGGAAGGATGCAGAGAGGTCAAGAGGGAGAGATGGAGAGAGACCTCAGTGATATCAGTTCTAAAAGTCATGTGTCTTTGTTTTAAGATTTATCACTTCCTGCCTCTGAATGCAAAATGAGGCTAATAGCCAGTCCTCAAATAACCTCTCTGGTGATTATAATAATTGAATTTATGGACCACATCAGATAAAAATTAGGGTTTCCTGCAGCTAATCCAAATGATGTGAAACTCTTTGAGGTTTGGATTCTACTTGACACAGTGGTCATATTCCTCGCTTATGAAAAATAGAATTAACATCCTTCTGATTTGAATGAAATACTGTCAGGAAAATCAGCTGAGAATAACTGAGAAATTGTTCCCTTGACTACTCTTATTAGTAACTCTTGCCCTCAACAAATAGTGAGAGTAACCTTAAAAGAAAGTTTAAAAGATGAAACATTTCCTTTATTTCCTCTTCTGTATTTTGTAGTAAGGCACTTCTGATTCAGTTCAGTTCAGTTCAGTCACTCAGTTGTGTCCAACTCTTTGTGACCCCATGAACCGCAGCACGCCAGGCCTCCCTGTCCATCACCAATTCCTTGATAAAAAGTTATATTTTATTCTTGTCAGCTTTTCAAGAAGGGCATTAAAATTAAGGGCTAATTTTACTTCCTTTAACATTTTATTTAGTTATTTATTTTTGGCTGTGCTGGGTCTTTGTTGCTATGCGTGGGCTTTCTCTCATCGTGGAGAGCAGGGGCTACTCTTGTGGTACATGGGCTTCTCATGGAAGTGACTCCTCTTGTTGTGGAGCATGGGCTGTAGAGCGCACGCTCAGTAGTTGCAGGCTCAGTTATGGCACGCAGGCTTAATTGCCTCGAGGCCTGTGGGATCTTCCTGGACCAGGGATAGAACCAGTGTCCCCTGCAATGGAAGGTGGATTCTTAACCAATGGACTGTCAGGGAAGCCCTAATTTTATTTTGATTGCAATGCCATCATCTGAATAGGTGAACAGGACTCCCCTTTATCCACATTCACACAATATGCTCAGCCACGCCACCCATTTACAACTTCATGTACCCTCACTCTTCCGAGATGTGGCCTGTGATGTCTCTTCTGCTTGGAATGCCATTCTGCTTGGGCGAATTGCTTCCCATCTTTTAAAGGAGGATTTCAAGCATCACTTCCCTAGAAATATTTTCTAATCACTCAGATAAGGAACACAAATGTCCAACCTGGGCTCCTGAATGTAGTAATACAGTCTCTTTCCTCTCCTAAACAGAATATTAAGGCAGGAACTGATTACTGTTCATCACCAAGTGCTCAATAATTAATATAGGGCATAGAATATTGTGGGTGCTCAGTAAATGTTTATATAAAGAGGAGGACAAGGAAGAAGAGAGGAGAAGAAAGAAAGGGAAGGAGATAGGAACGGATTGTAAAATCTCATCCTGTGGAATGAGTTTTGTAGTACAGCACCTGAAAAGAGGAGGTGACATTTAAAAGACTCTTCTAGTCTTATCATTCCAGTCTATCTTTTTATTTACAGGTTTTCACCTAGCAGAATTCTGAAATCTGGTTCTATGATTCAAAGAGAAGACAGATGACCGTTTGGCAGAGCTGCACTGCAGATATTCAAGTACGCTGATGAATGTCATCCTGTTAGTTCAAAGAAACCTTCAAGTTTCTGATGAATGTTCAAGTGCACTTTGTGATAATATTTATAGCCAGCGTGTTATAATGAAAAAATAATATGTTGGTTAGTTCAAAGCAGCATAAGATAAATTTTAAATATGTAAGGGAAAAGTAGTGGAGACTGATAGAACAATTATCCATTAGAGAAATAAAGCACAACTTTATCAAAGGAAATTTGGAATATGATAAACTTCTGATGGGGCTTCCCATGTGGTGCTAGTGGTAAAGAACCTACCTGCGAATGCAGGAGACATAGGAAATGCAGGTTTGATCCCTGCTTTGAGAAGATCCCCTGGAGGAGGGCATGGCAACCCACTCCAGTATTCTTGCCTGGAGAATCCTACAGACAAAGGAGCCTGGTGGGCTACAGTCCATGGGGTTGCAAAGAGCCAGACACAACAGAGGTGACTTAGCACCCACGCACGCAAACTTCTGAGGAGTAGTTCAAACTACTCCAAAGGCCAAAGACATGCTACCCAAGAGTTCATCAGCATTTCTTAGCCTCTGCCTCTTACTACTGTGAATGCAGCATATACTCTGTTAGCAAGTGGTACTCAGGGAAGGTTGACATATCTGCAGATTAGTGCACTTTGACTCCCAGAGAAATAGTAAAGTCATTTTTTATCAAGAATTTTAGGAGCCTTTCTTATATGGCTTCACATTGTCCCTAAGTGACCTCTTAACCATGCAAAAATATAAAGTTCCTAACAAAGACCCCGAGGAACACTGTCATTTCCTGCTTCATCATAATAGGATGGATTCAACACCTGGAGATTGAGATGAAATTCAGAGCTGTAACATGTAGGTTTTCAATACCACTGAAATACCATTAAAATAAATATACTGGGCTTCCCCAGTGGCCCAGAGGTTAAGAACCCACCTTGCAATGCAAGGGACACTGGTTCGATCCCTGGTTGTGCAGGATCCCACATGCTGCAGAGCAGCCAAGCCTGTGTGCCACACCTACTGAGCCCACACTCGCTGCCATCACTCATGCCCACACACCTAGAGCCCGTGCTGCACAATAGGAGAGAAGTCACCTTAACGAGAAGCCCAGGAACCACAATGAAGAGTAGCTCTTGCTGGGCAACTAGAGAAAGCCCAAGTGCAGCAACAAAGACCCACCACAGCCAAAAAATAAAATAAGTAAGTAAATTAGAAGTATTTCAAATAAGTGTATTAACATGACAAAAACTTAAAGGCCCTTTGGAGGAAAAAAACACTATGAAAAGAAATACTCAGGGACAAGCCTCTCTGTCCAAGTTCTTATATGCATAGCTATATGCCTTTAATGTATCAGAGAGTAAAGAAGAAAGGTGGATGTCCCAGACTGATCTCTCTACTAAAGATGCAGCTCCAAAATTCCTACTTTACATTTTTACTGGAATATCCCATAAAACTGTGAATTTAAGAAACTGAAGTCTCAAATCCTAATTTCTAGTCCTAAAAATATCTCCCCTTTTCTAGCTTACTGCCATCAATGGGGCCCTTGAGGAAATGCTCAAGGAGGATAATTTCCAGGTGAGGCAAAGGCCTAGTGAACAAGGATCCCAATGGTGTAGAAGCTTCTGAGATACAAGGAGAAAGGGAGACAATTGGTAATACTGAGAGTTAGCTGATGGAGTAAAACCCATGAAGAGGTGAAGAGGGGTAAAATGAAGAGCACAGGCAGCTTTGGCTTCAGGTTAGCTTTCCATCAGAAGATAAGCTTTAGACAAGAAGGAGGAGGAAAGGATGTGAACAGATGAAGGTAATTTTGCCTACTGGAGAAGAGGAACAGAGGCTTAAGGTAATTACTCTTAAATAAGTTTTCTTTTCTCTGTAAGGTATCAATTGAGGCTGTTTTGTAAGAGTGAAGAAATGAGATGAGACAAAGAAGCAGTAGAGAATTTGAAAAAAGTAGAGAAGTCTGAAATAACTGCTATAGGGAAAGAAGAGAGTTGACCTGTAATATGTCATGGAAGGCCCAGCTGTTTTTCCAGGTATGTTAGGTAAAAGGTTGTTAAAGAGACAAAAAGAACAGACTCTTTTGTCAACACAGTAATTGTCTGAAGGACTAAGAATTTAGGTTGAACAGGAAAGATACAAATAGACTGGAAGGAAATGGAAGAATCAAATACTGGGTAATCTTGTTAAGATCAAAGAGCTGGTCTAAAAGGAGCAAGGAATGAGAGAAATGGAAGAATGAAGCCAGAGAGTAAGATTCTAGAGTTTAAGATACTGGAGGTGTGGTAGTTTGGGGCAATTGACAAGATCTAAGACTTGTCTTTTCATACTGTTCATAGGATTCTCAAGGCAAGAATACTGAAGTGGTAGAAGTTAATTACTTCCTAGGTGGCTCAATGATAAAGAATCTGCCTGCCAATGCAGGAGATGCAGAAGATGTAGGTTCAGTCCCTGGTCAGGAAGATGCCCTGGAGAAGGGAATGGCTACCACTCCAGTATTCTTGCCTGAAAAGTCCCATGGACAAGGAGCCTGCTAAGCTACAGTCCACAGGGTCACAAAGAGTCAGACATGACTGAGCACACACACACACATAGGAGTTAATGGCCTGTAAATGATACTGGGATGTAAGAATGCTGCTGTCTCTTCTGGGTATTGTGGTAAATGGAGTATGGCAAGGGCAGTAGGAGAAATAGTGTCCTTAGGGGAGAACTTATGTCATTTATAATAGGAGGAAAAGGTCAAAGATGTAGAGGACTTTGGTTATTATGGTCCAGGAGTGGGAGTGAGGGGAAAGTGAGAAGCTAGTCTTGGAAGTGAAAATAGAGTATGAAAGACCACATCCTCCAGGGAACTTTTCTCCTCATTCCCCTTATCCCTCATTCTCTGCACCTCTAAAAATGAATGTCTTCAAGTACAGAAACTGAAGGGCATCCTTTGGCATTCAGATCTTCTGAGCCATTGTAGAATGCTGTCTTCCAAGCATCCTCATAGATTCTTAGGAAGTTACACACTGCCTTGAGTTCAGACTCTATGAATATCCCAGTTTTCCTTGGGTGGCCCAGCAAGTTGAGATGTATCAAGGGTAGGTATTTATTACATGCTCTGAATGCAAGAAGCCTTAGTAATCCCATCACATTCTGATTCTTGCCATCCTTCTTATTTTATAGCAAGGTATATCAAAAGCCAGGGCTTCCCTGGTGGCTCAGATGGTAAAGAGTCTGCCTGCAATGTGGGAGACCAACGTTCAACCCATGTGTCAGGAAGATCCCCTGGAGAAGGAAATGGCACCCTACTCCAGTATTCTTGCCTGGAGAATTCCATGGACAGAGGAGCAGCCTGCCGCCCATGGGGCTTCAAAGAGTCATGCACAGCTTTCTTTTTTTGGCTTCCCAGGTAGTGCTTGTGGTAAAGAACCCACCTACCAATGCAGAAGATGCAGGAGATGTGGGTTCCATTCCTGGGTTTGGAAGATACCATGAAATAGGAAATGGCAACCTGCTCCAGTTTTCTTGTCTGGAAAATCCCATGGACAGAGAAGCCTGGTGGGCTATTGCCCACAGGGTTGCAAAGAGTAGAACATGACTAAGCACACATGCAAAAAAAAAAAAAAAATCAAAAGCCAGAGAAACCCTTACCAACAATTTCTCTGCTGTGGCTTTTCTAAGGACTTGAGTCTTCAGCTCCAAATGCAAGCATACTCTTAGGATTGAGGCACGAGATGCTAGCAAAGGATAGCCCTTGTGCCTTTTCTTCTGTGAAAATCTTTTCTGTCAAGTACCTCAAGTCCTGGTGAAGCCATTCAGTCACTGACATGAGTTGCATATACTTTTCACAGCAGTAGATTGAAGTAAAGGCCATGGTCTAGAAGTTCCAGAAGATTGTTGGGCCATGACAGTCAAACTAATAGTGCCAAGATGGCTGGTGATCAGGAATTCACAGGCATTCTGATCTCACTGGGCTTAGATGTCCCACCTGGCAGAGAGGGGCACTTGAGCTCTCTTAAATGATTAGACGGGAGATCTATGGGTAGAAAACTGCCATTCATGTTGAATATCTTCTATCTGCTTTTATGGTCTTTTCTCTCAATTTCAATGCTCTGTCCCAAGACAAGGTTTCTAGGACCTGGGCATATCTCCAAACCAGATGGTTCAAGTTCTAGGTACTGGCTTCTCCCCACCAACCCTATTCTAAAGATTATTATGAATAATAATATAAATTATTAAGAGAATTAAGGGAAATTATTAAGAGAAAATATTATTAATAATAATAGATATTTAAGAGAACTTATTATGTAACATACACTTCATGTATATAAATAGATTCATTTAATCACCTCAATAACCTTATCAGGTCAGCCTCATTGACCCCACTTTTTAGCTAAGGAAACTGAAATCACAAAGCTTGTAAGTAAGTGGTTGACTCATTCTTTAAAATCAAACAGTCTGAATATGGAAGCCTTGCTCTTAACCAGTACATTATACTAATTCGCTTATTTTATAAAGATACAGACAACAAACAGATGACCAACAGGTTCATGAAAAAATGTTCAACCTCCCCAATCAGTAGAGAAATGCAAATGAAAAAAACAGTGAGATATCACTCACACCTGTCAGAACGGCTATCATCAAAAATACCACAAATAACAAATGTTGGAGAGGATGTGGAGAAAAGGGAACACTTGTACACTGTTAGTGGGAATGTAAATTGGTACAGCCACTGTGGAAAACAGTACAGAGGTTCCAGAAACAACTAAAAATAGGACTGTCATATGATCTAGAATGCCACTCCTGGGTATATATCTGAAGAAAATAAAAACAGTAGTTTAAAAAGATACATGCACCCCAGCATTTGTAGCAACATTATTTACAATAGCAAGGATATGGAAGCAACCTAAATGTCCATCAATGGATGAATGGATAAAGAAGATGTGATTCACATGCATACACACAGTGGAGTACTACTCAGCCATAAAAAGAAGGAGATTTTGCCATTTGTAGCAACACAGACAGGCTTGGAGGGCATCATGCTTAGCGAAGTGAGTCAAACAGAGAAAGACAAATACTGAATGTTATCACTTATATGTGGAATCTAAAAAAATTAAACAAACTAGTGAGTATAACAGAAAAGAAACAGACTTACAGATACAGAAAAAAACTAGTGGTTACCATTGGGGAGAGGGAAAGAGAGAAGGGCAAGATGGGGTAGGGGATTAAGAGATACAAACTAGTATGTATAAAATAAAGGATATATTGTACAGCATACAGACTATGGCCAATGTTTTATAATAACTATAAATGGAGTACAATCTTTAAGAAATTGTGAATTACTATGTTGTACACCTGAAACATATAATATTGTAAATCAACTCTACCTCAAAAAAAAATAAAGAGATATGGGGCAGTGTGTGGTTGTTGCAGATTGTATATTTCACTAAAATAGAACTCCCCGTAGGTACAATGAGTGCCAAAGTGAGCGGGTAAAATTCCTCAAGCGGTGGCTCAGTATAGGGACAACATAATGGGGCTTCCCCTCATGGATGGATAGTAGGAGACAGTCAATTTAACAGAGAGCACCGAGTTGAAACTTAGGTGAAATTTTCAGAGCCATTTGAGTGGACCCACTAGATGCTAACCTCTTCCATACATACACATGGATTATTCTATCCAATAAAACTGGGGACACCCATCACTTCAAAATGAAAAATATATTATTGTCATTCTAATGAGACATCTCTTCCAATTAAAATCATACTGAAAAAATGGCAGGGGTGAGATTTCAAGCCACAAATAGCCAAGGGTATACCTGTTTCATGCCTGAACTTGTATCATTTGCCAGTCAACCCACTGCTCCAGGGTGCAAAATTGTAGTTGTCTTTACTGACAACAGCAGCTTGGTGAGGGGCGGGGAGGGTAGAGGAGAAGAAGAAAGGAAGTGATCATGTATCAGCCAGGTTCAGGGCCACCTGTTTTTTAGACAAAATTGCATCTCATCCTCACAGCAACTCCATTAAATAAACTTTATCTCCACTTCACAGATTAGGAAACTGGGAATCAGTCATATAACTAACAAAGAGGTTCTTCTCTGAGACTTCAAAGCTGCTGGGTTTTTACTATAGCATCCTACATACTCATATACAGGTGGGAGGAATGGCAACTTCCACAACGAACAAAAGAAGCTGAAGCTCAAGTCAGTATAAGTAATATTTGGTATGCCCAGGGCAATTATATCCTTGATTCACTTGGCATGAATTGAATACGGAGAAAAGCCAGGGCTCTGTGCCTTTCAACCGTATCTTCCCTTCTGTCCTAGATGCAGGCTCCACGGGACTTACTGCCAAATCACCTTTCTGCTTCCAACCTCTGGAAGCCAAATGGGGTAAAACCACAGCCTGACACAACTAAATAAAGACCCAATCTTCTTATTGTACAGATCAAGAGACTGAAGAGAGGTAAAGATTTATTCAAAAACAGGCAAGAGGTAGGATCAGAGCCACAAGTGGAACCTGGACCTTTTTTCCAGACAGGTTTTTTAGGTAACAACAAGGCTGGTCCTGGAAAATTAACAATTCTATGCCACATCTCCTTAAATCCTGTGTTCAGGTTTAATTGCATCTTTCTGGGGATTTCCTGTATGAAAATATCAGTGAGGATGAAGAGGGTGTATTTACATTCAGGAGACATATTTATTTGAGAGATAAGTATCATTAGAACTAACGTGAGAAGTGACTGGGTAGAAACCAAACACTCCATTATGAGGTTTTAATCCCAAGCTACATATGTATCAGGAGCATCAGAAAACCCTGGCCCTCAGCTGTTTCAGAGCAGGGTACCTGGTCCAGGTATCACTCTGGACCTTGCTCTGTAAAGCTTGTGCTTCACACAGTCTGTGTTCTCACTCTGGTTTATAACTCCCTGGCCTTTCCATCAGAGGATTACAATCAGAGAACATGAATCTGCTTCCTACAACACACAGTATCTTTGGAAGAATGAGAAAAAGGGCCCATTCTCTGGGGCCTTAGCCTCATGGATTATTGAGCAGAACATGGGCTAGATTTCTGCCCCAGCTCACCTCCTCCAGACACTGCTCTGTTGATACGTAGCCCAACTTGTACAACCATACTGGGCAGTCATTGGCCCTCTGTTCCTCCTTCAAAGAGCCTAGGTAAGTTAGGGGAGTCTTTTCATCCATGTACTTATAATTGTTCACAGAACCTTACCAACCAAATGCAGGTGTAAGACAGGGTGTTACTGAAGCAGATGCAACACTGATGGGAATTACTCAATTTTAATTGAAATTTGTTCCACTCATTCCTGAGGTAGAGTCTAACAAAAACCCACTTCAGCTCCTGATGTTGGGGTCTTTCAGACTTTCCTAAATGGGAGGTTGGCATATGATTCTTAGCACCTTCTTCTGGCACACATAGCTCAAATGATGTCTGGTGAGTGAAGGAAGGAAAATGGAAAAAAGGAAAAGAGGGAGGTGATGGGGGGGAAGAGCAGGGAAGGAGAATCCTCTGTGATTCTCCTATCACATGTCTATGCAAGGAAAAATATAGAGTTCCCAGATCAACCTTGGGCCATGCTATATTAAGATGGCTGATTCATGATTAACTGGGCTAAATGGTATGTCTAGATGGTAATAATCTCTATACGTCTCTCAGTCTGCAGGTCTGCAGATGCCAGGCAAAACTTGAGTGGATGTGTTTGGCACCTGAGAAACAGGAACACATCACCTAGTAATAGGCTTTCTGTGTATGATGCTTTGCTTGACTAGTAAGCACATGGCTTCCTGAATGGTAGGTTCCTCCCAAACACCATGGGTTGCTCTCAATCATAGCATCAACTACTAAATGGAGAGAATTTCTAGAGTCATGGCTATCGGAGCTGGTGATGAGATATCTGGAAAACACTTTTGAGGTGGGGGGGCAGAATGACATGCTAAGAGAGTATAAAAAAGAAACCCTTTATAGCAGGGAGAAGCCAAGGAGCTCATCCCTAAGGGAAATGGCCAGCGGCATTGTTGACATACTTTTCTGAGGAAATCAGGGTGTTGACTCTTCACAAAAAAAGCTCCAGTGCTTTGTTTTGTGGGGTGATTAAATGAGTTCTTGCTCATCTCCTTATTGGCGCTACCATAAACATTATCCACAATAACAACATGCATGTCAGTAAGTCGTTATTGGATGCCTTCTCTATAAAACTGTCAGCAGGATTTCTGGGCTTAGTTTCTGAAAGCCCTCTTCTTAAAAACCCTTACAGAGAGAGCCTTAAAAAGTAGCAATGTTGTCAATTTAAGATTTAGAGATTAACACAAGTGGTTTTCCATCAACTTCTTGAATAAAAAAAAGAAAATCCATGTCCCAGGTTTGAGAGATCCCAAAGTGTAGACTGAGAAAAGTAAGTCTCCTCTTACCTGTTGTGGGAAATTTCATCTGAGGAGAAGAGTTCTGGCTGGACAATGAAAACCTGGTCAAAATCTCTGCAATGCCTTTCGTGTGTTTTCTGACCAGGAAAAAGTCCTAAGGATTGTTACTGCCCTGCCAGGGCAGTAGAAATTCAGATATGTCACTTAGGACAGGAAGGACTGTTGACCTCAATGTTAGTTGATGTGAGAATCTGTGGTTATTGCTGACAATAGTAAGATCAAAAAAAGTCTCAGAAATCCCAAGGAGATATGGTTCTTATTAAGCTACATACTCAGTGGCTCTAGTGTACACTCCCAATAATTTGTTCAGGCTGCGGAGTTCTTCACGATGGGAACTGTAGCATGGCACAGGCCCAAAGAGTAAGAAGGGCCCTTGTGTACTAGTATTTAAATTTGATTTTGATCTATACTTTGATAGAAGTAATTTATGAATTATGTAACATATCAAACAGTTCTGCTTATGATGAAAAACAGTAGTCTCCTGCACTCCACTTCCATCCCTGGTTCTGTTCTCAGGAGTTTAGAACTTTTGTTGGTTACCTCCATCAGGTTTTGTTTTTTAAGACCCGCTGTGGTATTACAGAAGACTTTTCAGAGTCTGTTGGACAGTAAGAAGATCAAACCAGTTAATCCTAAAGGAAATCAATCCTGAATGTTCATTGGAAGGACTGATGCTGAAGTTGAAGATACAGTACTTGGGCCACCTGATACAAAGAGCCGACTCATTGGAAAAGATTCTATTGCTGGGAAAGATTGAGGGCAGCAGGAGAAGGCAGTGACAGAGGATGAGATGGTTGGATGGTATCACTGACTCAATGGACGAGTTTGAGAAAACTCTGGGAGATGGTGAAGGACAGGGAAGCCTGGCATGCTGCAGTCCATGGAGTCACAAAGTGTTGGACATAACTTAGCGACTGAACAACAAATCAGGTTATGCTCACATTCTTATACCTCTACTTCTTGATTAATCAATTTTAAGCATTATCTGTTGACTCCCATCTCTGGAAGTTGAAGATTTGTTTTGATATTCCCTTGAATAATTTTATATTAATATTTTTGGTTCTTCTAATGATTGTATGTTTTATGGATTATATGCCTAATTTTAAATAATATGCTTCAAATTTCATTGCTGATTCCATCAACTTTTGACAGGGCCTCTTGACTCCCTGTTTTATGTGAAGATGTTAATTCCCATACACTTTTCCCCCTTCCATGTGCCACTACTGTCAGCACATTTTTATCTTTATTTCATTAAGTTGTTAACATATGCAGTCTGCCTGCGATGACAACCATGTCTTCCTTGGTTTCTTCAAGATGAATCTAAAAGCTGCAAACCAATCAACAACACTTACATTAGTATGACAATGTAGATATCGTCCAATGCTGGTTCAAGTATCACACTAAGATTACATTTTCTCCTCCAAAGTCAGGATCCCTCAGCTGCGTAAAACAAACCAGTCCTAACATCAAGGTCAAATCAAGGCATCTATTTTCTTGGCTATCAATCAATTAAAATTATGCTACATTTTCATTTGTTTCTTATTTGCCTTATATTATATTTATCTTATATTAATATTGCCATCCCAGCTCCTACACAGTTAGCAGTTAAATGTACTATTTCCATTCACCTATTTTCATCCTTTATGGATATTTTATTTTAGATATATTTCCTAGACACATAGAATTAGATTTTTTAATACACAATTTTGGTCTTATTTAGATGAGTTTAATTCATTACTATGTTTTGTGATTGAAAATGTATTTTAGATTAATTTCACCATCTTAATTTGTGTTTTCTATTTACTATCATTTTTCTTGTGTTTTTTTTTTCATTTTGTCTACTTTCATGCCCTCATACAATTTCCAGGATTCACTTCTCTTTTTTCCTTCTAATAATTAATTAAGCATTATTATAGATAATATTTCTATTCTTATATTTAAATTTTATTTACACTATGAGTTATTCATTTTTTCTTGTAAGGTTTATAATAACTCAGTATTTCTGTTACACTCCTAACCCAAACACAGGTCTTAGGGTGCTAGACATTTAATACCATCCCCATCATCTTATTGTTACTTAGAGTTATGGTTTTAACTGTATTTAAAAATACACAGAAATTAGGGTTGTGTTTTTTACACAAAAGAGTTAAACTTATTGACATATTTTATTCCATACCCCACGTCTTCTGTCTGTCTGTATTTTTCCTTACTCAATTACATCTTCAACAGTTCTTAATTTAATAGGGTTCTATGGATGATAAATTCTTTTGGTTTTGGATAATTGAACATACCTTTTTGCCTCTCAGTAATGAATCATAGTCTGTATAAAAAATTTCTTGCAGATGCACACTTTTCATTGACCCCATTATTACTTTTTTCTGACTTCCACTATTGCTGATATTAAATCTGCTGTTGATATGTCACTACTCTGTATATAATAATTCATTTTTTCCTGAAAGATTTTAAGATTATGTCTTTATCCTTGATGTTCTCCAGTTTTATTGTGATGTTATTTGTCATTTTTATTTATCTTACTTGCTACTGAAAATACATATCTAATCTGAGTAAAGGCATAGGTTTTATTTTGTTCGCTGTTACATTCCTGGTGCCTGGCACAAAACAGGTAAACAATGAGTATTTTGAAATAAATCAGTGTCTTTCTTCAGTTTTTAGAAATTCTTAGCCATTCTTGCTTCAAATATTTCTTCTCTAACTTACTTCCATCCCATTTCTGAAACTTCTATTAGTCAAATGTTGGAACCTCAAAATCTATCCTCCATGTCTTTTAATGCTCTCTGTTTTAATTTGTCTCTGCATGACATACCAAGTTCCCCACTAATGTCTTCATTCCTAAGTTTTCAACTGTGCCCAGTTTTGAAAATATGCTTGACTATAAACACTATTTTTATTCCAATGATTGTATATTTAACAGCCTCATTGAGGTATAATTTATATATCATAAAAATTCACCCATTTTAAGTGTACAATTTGAAGATTTTTGGTAAATTTATAGAGTTGTAGATCCCTCCCCATAATTCAGTTTTAGAACATTTCCATCATTCCAAAAAAAATCCTTTTACTCATTGTAGTCAATCGTTATTTCCATTCTCAGTCGCTGGCCATCACTAATCTAATATGTGCCTCTATAGATCTGCTTTTTTAAAAATTTTTTGACATTTCAAATAAATGTAATTGTACAACATATGGTCTTTTGCATCTGGCTTTCATTTAATGTATGTTTTTAAAGTTCATTCCTGTTGTTATACATATCAGTTCATACTTTTTCCAAATGATTATATGTTTTATTTTTAAGATTTTGATTTGGTTCTTTTAGTTATCCAATGTTCTAGTTTCATTTCTACCTATTTTGTTTATAATCTTATGGCCTTTTAAAGGGAAATTATGTCTCAACTTATATATTTTGGTGTCCTCAATGTATTTATGGTTAATGCCCTATCAGACAGACCATTCTATAAAGCATTTATCTGTACTGAATTCCTATTCTAATTGGAGATTTTATTGGCTTATCTTTGTTAGCAATAAATTTGTGTCTTGAGATTTTGCTTCATTTTAAGTGAGGATTTGTTTTTTATCTTGTGGCTTTTTCTCTCTCTCAACCTCTCTATTCATCTTTCTTTACCTATCAGTTTTTAAATTAACTTCACTCATGCTTTTGTGTCACTATTCAGAACCTGGTCTCATAACAGTGGATCAGAGATGATATTAAGGATAGGGAAGATCTCATCATATACTGTTCATTGGGTGTCTTGGCTTACCTCCTGGTTGCAAGGCTATGATCTTGTCACTGGCCTCCTTTGGCCTGCAGTTCACTAGAAGTTATGGTCTCAGGCAACAGTTAGCAATAGTTCATTTTCATTCTCTTTTCACAATGTTTAGGGTGCCCCACTTTCACTCAGGGCTTTGAGCTATGTCTCTGGATTCACTCTCCTGTCTCATTTGAGCATTTTAAATCCCTTTCACTTTTATAAAAGCCAAACTCCCCGCTGCCCCAGCTTCAGTTCTTTTCACTGTTTTAAGTTGCTAATCCTTTGGGGATTTTGAATATGTTTACCTGGTATTTGAGCCCAGTTACACCTTTTGCTTTTTTTTCTTTACATTTTATTTTTATTTTTGCTGTGGATGGAGCAAAGTGAGTTTTCATGGTATAGAGCCACTGCACCACCTTGAAAGTCTATTTGCTTCATATTTGGGTAATGACTCTCTTTTCTTTATTTCTTAATTCTTTTCCTGGAATTTCCAGTAGTTTTTTTCTTCTTGACTTATTTGTATTTATAGTTCCCTCAAATTTCCCAAGTTGTTAAAAATGTTGTTGTTCAGTCGCTAAGTTGTGATTTGGATAGAACTGGGAGATGAGCTGCCCGTAAGACTACTAAAGCCAAAGATATACTGAATACTTTCCATAATTTTAAGAAAATCCCACTTCAAAATCATTTTTAACTTATTAGGTATCATGTAGAAGCCTTGTTTGTTTATGTGGACATGCAATCAACCTGTGAGACCTCAAACACAGTTAACGATAAGCCAATTCTTAACTCTGTTGCCTCTGGGACTATCCATGTCAGTGATTCCTGTGAAGTTAGAATTTAAGTGTACATCAGGAGAATGTCCCAATAACAGTAAGTGAGGTGGTGTCATCATTAGCTCTTGAGCTGTGAAGTCAGTTTTCCAGGGTCTTCCTGGCTTTATTGCTCACTGGCTGTGTGACCTGGAGCAAGTTACCTGTCTTCACTAACCTTCGATTTCTTCTTCTGCAAAATGTGATTAATTGTAGTCCTTACCTCATGGATTTGCTGTGAGGCCTAAATGAGATATCCTAGAAAGTACTCAGCACAGTGCAAGCATAGAATAAGTGTGTAATAGATTAGCCATTATTAATAGCTATTAGTCAGGAGGCCTTTTGGATCCTTACCATTAGCTATTGGAAGATGATGGTGGGAGGGTTATTCAACAGTCCAAACGGCATGAAGATGCTTTCAAAGGCCAAGGTATAACATGGGACCTGCAGAGCCATGTTTGTTCCTTGCTTTAATTGTAGATGCCCCAAAGATCCAGCTTCATGAACATCCATGTACTGGGATTGGTCCAAAGGTTGGTCATCAGTGAAATTGTGTAACTATCTCAGATGGTGAGCCCAAAGAAGCTGAAGTAATCCTGAGCCAGTCAGAACTCCCCATTCCTCACAAAAGAGCTTTACAATTGCCACGGATTTGAGGAGTGTCCAAGTTTGCAAAAGGCATATAGCAATGTAATGGGAATATATTTCACAGTCATACACATTCATGTGTGCAAAATGGAAATGGTTTCCTTATAATTCAACATACTTTAGCTCTGGAGTCTTTATTTCACTGATGATGGGAAAACTAACCCTCTAATCCAATGTAATCTCAATCCTTTTTGGATAAAGATCAAGTTAGTGTTTTCTCCATTCACCTCTTTCTGTCCCTTAGCAGTAATCTAAGTTCTGGGTGATCTATTATCCTGACTTTGAAGGTTCACAGTCATTGACAAACTGTCCAGGTGGTTTCTGCTGAGAGGAACAACCCCTATTTCCCTTGCGTTGGTTGCCTTTGTCTACTATAACTATGCTCAAACATCTGTGTCCCCTTGGCTCACCAGTCACAAGGACATTGCAGATCACTCTATACTCACCTTATCCTGACCTCTCCAGGCCCACTGGTCTCACTTTCACTTTTGTCTTTCTAATGTAGGCATGAGAACATTTTCACCTTGATTTTTTTTAATTATGGTAAAATATATTACAGCTTCCTTGGTAACTCAGTGATACAGAATTCACCTGCCAATGCAGGAGATGTGGGTTTGATCCCTGGGTCAGGAAGATCCCCTGGAAATGGAAATGGCAATCTATTCCAGAATTCTTGCCTGGGAAATTCCATGGACAGAGGAGCCTGGTGGGTTGCAATCCATGCGGTTGCAAAGAGTCAGACTCATTGAGCGACGAAACAACAACAAAATAAACATAAGATTTTCAATTTCAACCATTTTTATGTGTACAGTTCAGTGGTATTGTTGTTCATATTCACATTGGTGATATACAACTATCACCACTATCCATCACTATGACTTTTTCATTATTCCAAACTGAAACCCAGTTCCTATTAAATAATTACTCGCCATTCTCCTCTCCCTATGGCTGATAACCACTATTCTACTTTCTCTCTATGAAACTGACTATTCTAGGCATCCTGTATAAATGGAATCATACAGTTTTTGTCATTTGCCTCTGGCTTATTTCAGTTAGCATGTTTTATAGGTTCATTCTTATTGCAGCAAGTGTCAGATCTCATTCCTTTTTAAGGCTGAATGATATTTTATAGGATGCATAGTAACATTCCATTGTATATGTATACCACGTTTTATTTATCTATTCATTCATCAGCGGATATTTGGGTTGTTTCCACCTTTTGGCCATTGTGAATAATGCTGATAGAACTAGTGTTACTTGCTCAGTCCTGTCCAACTCTTTGCAACCCCATGAACTGTAGCCCACCAGGCTCCTCTGTCTATGGGATTCTCCAGGCAAGAATACTGGAGTGGGTGGCCATTTCCTTCTCCAGGGGATCTTCCCGACCCATTGATTGAACCTTGGTCTCCTGCCTTGCAGGCCGATTCTTTACCATCTGAGCCACCAGGGAAGCCCTGCTGATAGATCATTGTTATGGAAATAGATGTTTGAGTTCTTACTTTTAATTCTTCTCAATAGTTAGCTAGAAGTGAGATTGGTGGATCATAAGGTAATTCTATGTTTAGTTTTTGGAGGAACTGTCACACTGTAGCAGAGGAACTTTTGAAGGTTCTTCAACACCATGCAGGGGTGGCAGGACTCTAAGAAGTTGCCTAAGGCCCCTTTATCTAGTGATCTTATATTTAGCCAATGCTGATCCTCAGCTCAGATGTCTTCTTAAAAACTAAGGCTTCACCACAAGCTGAGACATCTCACCAGGCACCACCTTGGGGAGCTTGAAGGTGATTCTCCTGCTCTGAGAGCCCCCTAAACCTTAGCAGAATAGCTCATATGTTTCACTAATATTCTTCTTGAGACTCAGTCTGAAGAGTGAAAAGGACAGAAACTACACTCATGAAGCCAAGTTTCTTTCATGTCCCCTCTGATTCTCTTTCTCCTACCAAGTCCTGGAAATTTTACTTCCTTTTGGCTAAGAAGACTGCTCTTACATCATCCTATATTGTTCCAAAGTTGATAATTATGGTATAAATTTTATATTTGGATTTTGGCTTTTGACTTTCAAAGCCAAGCTTCTAAACTTAAAAATACTTTCACTTTCAAACAGCCCAACTCTTGCAATTTAAAAGTCTCTACTTGCACTCACTGTCTCTGCTATCAATTTCAAGAGCTAACTTAGAATTCAAAGCCAAGAATTTAATTTTTTGTTCTTGGCTATATAGGCCCTCCCCTCTAGGGCAATACCTTTAGAAACTATTGCTGCTACTCAACTGATCAGAAGAGGGTAGTTTCTCAAAAAAGCACAAAGGTCAAAAGGAGAAAAACCTTCAGTATCTTAAAATATTTTATACCTGTTAGCTTATTAGCTATAGTACAAGTTCACGGACACAAAGTCTGTTACTTAAAGTGGACTTTCCTGCTGGTACAGTGGTTAAGAATCTGCCCATCAGTGCAGGAGACAGAAGTTCGATCCCAGGTCTGGGGAGGAGGGACAACCAAGCCCATGGGCGTTAATTACTGAGAGTGCTGCCCTAGAGCCTCTGCTCCACAAGAGAAGCCACTGAAATAAGAAGCCCGCACATGGTAACTAGAGAGTCACACCTGGTCGCCACAACTAGAGAGAGCCTGCACAGAGCAACAAAGACCCCCGTGCAGCCAAAAATAAATAAAAATTGAACAACAAAAAAATTATTTAAAAAAGAGCTTCTGGGGGTATGAAACCAGTCCCAGAGAAAAGCCTGAAACGGTTTCTCAAAACCACAGCATAAGAGGACATCAGAGAGTTTAGGGAGCAGGTAACACAGAATAACAGTATTTTCATGCACGCTGGGACTGGGATCCTAGGCAAATACCAGAGAGCTGGTACTGGTGACTTTGACATACTCTCTATGGGGCTGGCTAAATTTAAAGGACCAGGAGCAGGGTAACATATATGGCATGGAAGTGATCCACTTACACCCTATAGCATTCATGGTACCCTGTGTTCAGTCTATAAAATCCCCCAAAGAGATTCAATAGGACCATGTACTTTTTTTTCTTTTTTTTTTTATTGTGTTGGTTTTGCCATACATTGACATGAATCTGCCATGGGTATACATATGCTCCCCCTCCAGAATCCCCCTCCCTCCTCCCTCCCGACTCCCTCCCCCTGGGTCATCCCGGTGCACCAGCCCCGAGCATCAAACCTGGGCTGGCGATTGATTTCACGTATGATAATTAACATGTTTCAATGCCATTCTCCCATATCATCCCACCCTTGCCCTCTTCCACAGAGTCCACGAGACTGTTCTATACATCTGCATTTCTTCTGCTGTCCCACATGCAGATTCTCATTACCATCTTTCTAAATTCCATATATATGCGTTAGTGTACTGTATTTTTGTTTTTCCTTCTGGCTTACTTCACTCTGGATAATAGTCTCCAGTTTTTGATGCGGTTATCCTTTGATTATCTAGAAGCTCTTAGTAGGTCATTATTTGGGAAGGAATTTTCTCAGTAGAGATGTGTATGTGTGTGTACATATGAGAGATTTTTAAATGCAATTTGTTTTGCTTATTATATATACCAAGGAACAATAATGACAAAGCCCACTTCTGAATCCCACAAGTACAACCACAGAAAAGAACTATAAAATTGCTGAAGGTTAACAAAGGTTGATTGAACCAGGCTTTGTGATTTAAGATTCAAGTTTCATTGAATTCTAGTCTTTAGGTTTGCCCTTGAGTAGCTGTGGCTTTGGCTAGATCACATTGTCTCTTTCTGTGCTCTTGTTCCTTCCTTCAGTTGCAAAATGAGGTTAATTATAGGTATCAGCCTCACTCCCAAAGTGGTTTGTGGTTGTTGACTATTTTAATTAGCAAGTCTTTTAGCACCAAGAATTATCAACACAAACTATCTGCACTCTTTACTGGTAACTGTATGGGTAGAGATGTAAATATCACATTTCAGAAGTTTTTGACAACACGACTTAGCGACTGAACAAAAACAAAAACCACATAAGCGTCAGTCACTTTCAACAAGTACCCATTTGCAAGAAATAAATGTTTCTGATGTTGTGCAGACATTAAGATACTTCTCTGTGAATGCCCTTCTGCGAAAATAAAATCTTAAATCTCAGGATACTGGAAGGAAATGCAAATTAATTTCATCATCTTTATAGTAAATATTAGGTCTTTGTCATTCTTATAATATCTCCTTTGGCTTTGGTGAATCTTACCATATTCTTTGTTGCCAAACTTCTCCATGTTTGTAGAACACAGGTCATAGAAATGGGGATATTTTTCCCAAGCAGAAAGAGGCACACAAATCTTCTTAAAGTTAATGGGACTATCCCATATCATGTGAAATCAGAGTGGCTAATTGCTCACTGGCCTTCAGACAACATTCTTCTAGCACAAATTTGTTTCATCTGAAGGCTCACAGGATATTCAACACAGTAGGAACATTATGTGCCAGCAACATGCTAGTGCTTATGCATACATGATCTCACCTATTTCTAGAACCACCCTAACAGTGTTTTATACTTGAATAAATTTAATATTAGAGTTTAAGAATCTTCTTCCTATGACCACACAGCTATAAAGTAACAGAACCAGGACTCAGACTCAGATCTCTATGATGCCTAGCCCAGATTCTTCCTGAGATGATACACAAAAGTATTCAGAACAGTCTCTGATTCATAGCAAATTCCATTTAATATTGGCTATTCTTTAAGTCATTGTGAGACACTCCAGCATTTCTCAAAAAAGCATTTCCTCTTTCTTCTGCAACTGATTCCCATGTGGCCAGGACAAATGTGGAGACACTGCTTGAAGATGACTTTCTTCCCACATCTCATTCATACCACAAACTTGAGAAGAGACATTTGTCTAATTATAAGTTCAGTTCAGTTCAGTTGCTCAGTCGTGTCCGACTCTTTGCGACCCCAAGGACCACAGCTTTCCAGGCCTCCCTGTCTATCACCAACTCCCAGAGTCTACTCAGACTCATCTCCATTGGTCAGTGATGCCATCTAACCATCTCATCCTCTGTTGTCCCCTTCTTCTCCTGCCTTCAATCTTTCCCAGCATCAGGGTCTTTTCAAATGAGTCAGCTCTTCACATCAGGTGGGCAAAGTATTGGAGTTTCAGCTTCAGCATTAGTGCTTCCAGTGAACACCCAGGACTGATCTCCTTTAGGATGGACTGGTTGGATCTTCTTGCAGTCCAAGGGACTCTCAAGAGTCTTCTCCAACACCACAGTTCAAAAGCATCAATTCTTTGGTACTAAGGTTTCTTTATAGTCCAACTCTCATAGCCATACATGACTACCGGAAAAACTATAGCCTTAACTAGATGGACCTTTGTTGGCAAAGTAATGTCTCTGATTTTTAATATGCTGTCTAGGTTGGTCATAACTTTCCTTCCAAGGAGTAAGCATCTTTTAATTTCATGGCTGCAATCACCATCTGCAGTGATTTTGGAGCCCCCCAAAATAAAGTCTGACACTGTTTCCACTGTTTCCCCATCTATTTGCCATGAAGTGATGGGACCAGATGCCATGATCTTTGTTTTCTAAATGTTGAGCTTTAAGCCAACTTTTTCACTCTCCTCTTTCACTTTCATCAAGAGGCTCTTAAGGCTACCCTATTTTCCACTTTAAAAGCCAGTTGTTAAAAGTTGTTTGACATAATATCTTCCTTCCATATTTTGCCCACCCTCTGACTTTTCCAGTAATGTGAAGTTGCTGATATTTTCTTGAAGTTCCCAGAGGGCATTGGGCCAGCTACCACCTCTTTCTTTAACCTTATCAAGACATGATAATGTCTTGTGACTTGTGTGGGGTGTTCCTCTAAAGCACTGAGCACAGATACACTAATTTATGAATGAGGCAGACTTGTTCTGTCTTTGCTTGGGAGAGATATGAAAAGTCATGTGGGTGCCACATAGGAAAGACTCAAGAGTATTTTCACAACAAAAAAAGACATGATAATTACATGACATGTTAGAGGTATTAGCTATTGCACCAATAATAATCACATTACAGTGTATAAGTATACTAAATCAGCATGCTATACACTTTAAACATATGCAATGTTAGATGTCAATTAATCTCAATTAAAAGAAGAATCAAAAAGATTTTATTGATCTGTAAGCTTCTCTGCACAAAACTTCAATTTATTATTAACATTCTAACACTGTTGATTTTTTAAAATATTTTATATTTTTAAAACTTTTTATTTTATATTTGAGTATAGCCGATTAACAGTGTTATGATAGTTTCAGGTGGACAGCAAAGGGTCTCAGCCATATATTTACCTGTATCCATTCTACCCCAAATTCCCCTCCTATCCGAGCCGCCACATAACATTAACAGAGTTCTCAGGGCTATACAGTAGGACTTTGTTGATTATCCATGGCACTGCTGATTTTTTATACACTGGAAAGAGGCATAGAATTCCTTTAGAATTCCATGTGCTGACCTTGGAGAGCCTCCTGAAGAAGCAGGAAGCAACCGGAGCTCATCCTGGGAATACAGACTCTTGCAACAGCCATTTTGGGGAGCTTGTTCTACCACAAAGGCACTGGTGCTGGCAAGCACCATTTTAGAATCCTCTGTCTGGCTTACTAGGGCTGAGACCTGGCTCAGCCTACCAGCCTGTCAATATGTATGGGACAACTTAGGCCACGCAACTAACACAGCCCCATCTACCAGGAGGCTGGCTGGCTTAAGACTTCCTGAACTCATAGTCTCCCCAGTACCTAGCCCCATCCACCAAAGGACCCAAGACACAGCCCCACATACCAGTGTACAGGCACTAACTAGCCCCAGTGCCATAGGGCCCTGCAGCCAGAGATCCTTAACCTAGCATCACCCAAGAGAGTGACAGCACTAGCCCCAGAACCTGGCTTCATGCAGGCCAGAACAAATGGACAAATTCCTTGAAATGTACAATCTCCCAGGACTAAGCCAGGAAAAATTAGAGATATGAACTGACCAATTACCAGTAATGAAACTGAATCAGTAATCAAAAACTCCCAACAAACAAATGCCTAGGACCAGACAAATTAAGAGGAACTAACATAGTGTTGTAGGTCAATTATACTTCAAAAATGAACAAACAAACAATCACATAGAAAAAGAGAACAAATTTGTGTTTACCAGTGAGCAGCAGGGGGTAGGTGGAAAGAGAAATGGATGAAGGCGGTCAAAAGATACAATCTTTTGTATATAAGATGAGTAAGTTCTAGGGATATAACATACAACATGATAAATATATTAACACTGTTGTGTGTTATATACGAACATTGTTAAGGAGTAAATCCTAAGAGTGCTCATCATCAGGAAAAATATCTTTTTTCTATTTCTTTAATTTTATGTTTATATGAGATGATGGATGTTCACTAAAGTTACTGTGATAATAATTTTTTGATGTATGAAAGTCAAATCATTATGAGATACAACTTAAACTTCAAAAAGAGAGAGAGAGAGAAAAAGGGAGAGAGGAAGAGGAAGGAAAGAAAATGACAGTAATTTACAGGAAAGCAGGGCCCTCTGGAGGCTAAAATTTCAGTTTAGTGTTTTATTGAGATTGTACTCTATAATCAAAACTAATAAAGTAGAAACCAAAGGAAGACAATAGGGAAAAAAGATCTCATTTGTAATAACAATGTATGAAACACTAATTTAGTATGTAACATGTTTGCATACAGTATACAAACACCTAAAATACTAGGCCATACTTATATGGTACTTATTGTCTGCTATATACTGTTTTAAGCACTTTTAATATATTAACTCATTTCATCTTTATAATAACTCTAGAAGGCACTATTATTATTGTCCCATATTACAGGAGGGAAAAATGCAGCACACAAAGATGAATGAATAGGTTACATGATTAGTTAACTGGACAGCTGAGTTTGGTACCCAGGCTGTCTGATTCCTGCATACATACTCTAGAGCACTATGCTTCACTAAAGGGTGCATGCATACAAACACACAGAAATTGTAGAGTTATAAAAGTACTGGGAGAAATAAGAGAAGACTTGAGTAAATAGGAAACCATATCAGGGTCTCTGATTTTGAAGAGTCCATTTTAAAATATGTGAATTCCCCAAACTAATCTATAACTTTTTATTCTATCTCAATCACAATCCCAGTTTTTTAAAAATGTGGGATCTTGACAAAATGCATTTCAGATGCTCATTTTTAAGAATAAACCTTAGAGTATCCAGGAATATTTCTTTTAAAGAAGAGCAGTAAATGAGATTGCCAGCCAGAAATTAAATCTTTAATAATTAAGACAATATAAATAAATAAATAAATAAATAAATAGCAGCTCAGGAGTAAACCATCAATAGAACAAATGGCAAATGTAGAAAGTCTATATATTTATACATATATAAGAACTTGGCATATGGGAGTATATAATTTAAAATCAGAAAGAAAGATGAATAAATAACTCACTAAACTACATAAGAAAAACATTAAGTACTCAGTCCTGTCCGACTCTTTGCAACCCCACAGACTGTAGCCCAACAAGTTCCTCTGTCCATGGGATTTTCCAGGCAAGAATACTGTAGTGGGTTGCCATTTCCTCCTCCAGGGGAGCTTACCAGAGATTCTAAATGTAAAGGATGACATGATTAAAACAGTAGAAGAAAACACACTTGAATCTTTGAAATGGAGGTTACCTTTCTAACCATGATCCTAAAAGCAGAAACAGTAAGAAACAAAATGATAAATTTGGCTACATAAAAATGAAAAGCAAAAACTGAAACATTATTCTCCCAGTTTCTTCCTACCTGCTGATTTTAAATAACATTAAAAAAACTTGTTTGTTAAAGGTGTGTGGCACTGGTGTTTCTAAGAGGATGACACAGACTTCAACATAATGTTGCCTAAGATATTTTATCAGAATGGGAGGGTTTGTTTTCCTTCTGCCTAAATGAACAATAAATACCATGTATGGGGATGATTGACATCCTAAAGTACTCTTACTCCTGGTGGCCAATAAATCTTTCATGATTCTCAAACTGAAAGAATATGTTCTTAATAGACACTTACTCATTCATTCAGCACATATTTAATAACTACTCAGACCAACATACAGTGCTAGACTGTATGGGGAGAACCAAACTCAGAAGCCTTTGGTAGTGTAGTAAAAAGAACATTTAACTGGAGACATAACTCTTCAGCTAGTGCTTAGGACAGTTTTGTCCTTTGACAGGTCTCTTGATCTCTCTGATCCTCTGTTCCCATATCTTTTGTAAAGTAAAATCAAAACTTGGAGAATTGCTATGCAGATTAGAGTCAAACAAACAAACATTTACTGAGCTCCTACTCGTTGCCAGCTTCTTAGCATATCTAATAGAGTTTCTGTAAAATTCTACCCAAAACTATATCGCTATCATTACAAGTTCCTTGCTCTAGTGGATGTAAGAGTAAAGACGGGGGCAAAATAGCATATATATAATTAGTCTTAGCAAAATTTGAAAGTGAGGAAAGCTCTATCAGGGAGAAAAAAGAAAGGATCAGAGAAGATTAGTGAATTCATCCGGGCAGCTTGAGCTGGACTTGAAAGGTGGGTGGGTATTTGGGCCTTTATAGTTGTATGAGAAAGATTACATAGACAGAGGATAGGATATGAGTAAGAGCAAATAGAGGAAACGAAAGCAAAGGGAATATGAAGAAGACAACAGTACTTTAACAAGGTTATAGGGTAGATGAAGGTCAGCAGTGACTGGAAAAAGTCTGGAGTCAGATCACACAGAATCCTGAAGGCTGAACTAAGGAGTTCTGACTTGATTCCTTAGAGAAGGAAAAGTTCAGTAAAATGTATAGCTTTGACGTAATACTGCTGTGGATTTGAATCCTGGCCCTGTGCTCCCTAGCTATATAATTCTGACATCACCTAACTTCTTTAAGAGGCTTCCTGGGTGCCTCAGCAGTAAAGAATCTGCCTGCCAATGCAGGAGACGTGGGTTCGATCCCTGGGTCAGAAAGATCCCCTGGAGGAAGATATGGCAATCCACTCCAGTATTCTTGCCTGAAAAATCCCATGGACAGAGGAGTCTGATGGGGTATAATCCAATGGGTCCCAAAGAGTCGGACACAACTTATTGCCTAAACAGCAAACAAATCTTTCTAAGCCTCAGTTTCTCATCTATATGATGGAGATATTACTAACTTAAGTTCTAAGTGCAGCATCCTGTAAATAAAAGATGGTTGATAAGGCATAGTCATAATGTATAAGCACTGGTTGACTACTGAAGGGCTCTGATGGAAATAGTAGACATAATCTAAATTCTACAGCACTGTGCAGCCTAGATCAGAGGCTGGGAGAACAGTTAGGAGAAAACTACTGCAGTCTAGGAGTCCTAGGGGATACAGAAAAGTTGAAAAGAAGAAAGATCAAAATCAGTTTCAGAGAATATCTAGGATAGAATATAATTAGGCAGATTTTGGACACAGAATGAGAATACAGTATAGCTTGAGAGAATGAAGGTGTCAGTTCAGTCAGTCAGTTCAGTCACTCAGTCGTGTCTGATTCTTTGTGACCCCATGAACCACAGCATGCCAGGTCTCCCTGTCCATCACCAACTCCTGGAGTCTACCCAAACCCATGTCCATCGAGTCGGTGATGCCATCTAGCCATCTCATCCTCTGTAGTCCCCTTCTCCTCCTGCCCCCAATCCTTCCCAGCATTAGGGTCTTTTACAGTGAGTCAACTCTTCTCATGAGGTGGCCAAAGAAGGAGTTTCAGCTTCAACATCAATCCTTCCAATGAATGAAGATGTACATGACAGGAAATAAGCTACAAACTAAATTCTGGAGGAGGTGAGTGGGGTTGAGAAAAAGAATCCAAGGGGAATAGTATTCTTTGCCTGATTTCTTATCTGTTTCTATTCTGTGATACAGAATGTATTTTTGCATGTAGCATAATTTGGGGAATAAGGTAGGGCAAAAATATTGAATGAAAATAGTCTTAAAAGAGAAGTATTTATCCATAGAAAGGAGAGAGTAAGAAAATGCCAAATGAGGCTACAAAGACATTTTGAGACAAAAAGACAAAAGTGAAGGAACACAGCTTCTCATTCAAGAAGAATGTGACACCATCTGCAAGGAACTCAGTAGGTTTTATATACTTGACTATAAAAGTGTAGAAATAGTTTAGTTAGTTTAGATCAATATTTTTCAGTCTAGGCACTATTGATATTTTGGACTGGATAATTTATTCTCTTTTAGGGAAGTGTGGTACTTAACCTTTTCTTTTTAGAATATTTAGCAGCATCTTGGCATCTACCTATTAGGTGGCTGTGGCACACTTTCCCCAGGTTGGGACAACCAAAAATGTCTCCAGACATGCTTAAATGCCCTCTGGGAGACAAAAATACCTCTGGTCTAGGTGTTATTGGAATATGATTAGGGGCCTAAAGATATGGACACTGTCTTGTTTGAGGCTATTTCTCACATCTAGAACATTGCTGGCACATACTGACCCTCTAGATAGGTAGGTAGGTAGATAGATATACAGAAAGAAAATGATGGGAAATAATAACTGATGATTGGCATTGAAAGACCAGATGAAGTTGCATAGCATATATTTATGCTGGAACCAATGAGATTGTTTTATAGTTTTATTATTTTTTCCTCAAATTATGGAGAGACCAAGTACAGAACAGGTGAGACAGAAGCCAAAGGAGGAAATTATTTAAAGGAGAAGCTGGTCAAATAGTGTTAGTTACTGTTTTTGCTTCCAGCTATTTTTCTTTTTGTTTTTGTTATTCCTATAAAAAGTAATATGTTTATTAAATGCCCATAAACTTTGTACATACTGAGCACAAAGCAGGTGTTAAAAAATTCACTTGTTAAGTTAATTTATATCCTAAAGCACAAGATTGGGTCTAAAGTTAAAATATGAAGTGGTGTGAAAGTGAAGTTGAGAAATAGGATAGAGATAGGTTAAAAAAGTAGACCTTAACTCCATCTTTTGTTACTAAAAAACAAAAGAAAACCTCATTGAAATAAGTGATACAAAAATTATTTGCTAGTTCTGGATGGTGGGAATATCTATGCATATTAGATATTCAAATAAATAGAAAAATAAGGAAAATAAAATATGAAGTGATGAGAAGTGCTGTTTATAAAATCTTTTGACTTATGGGAAAAGCTTACCCTCAGTTTTCCATAAAATTATTTTCCTGCATATGGAAATATAACTATCAACGTAATATCCTTTTTATCAAATTTAGTTAAATCCCCTATCTCCTCTATTTTTAAAATATACAGTATAAACACAATCAAGGATACCCCAAACAACATTCAGTTCAGTTCAGTTCACTCAGTCGTTTCCGACTCTTTGCAACCCTATGGACTGCAGCACGCCAGGCTTCCCTGTCCATCACCAATTCTCGGAGCTTGCTCAAACTCATGTCCATCGAGTTGGTGATGCCATCCAACTATCTCATCCTTTGTAGTCCCCTTCTCCTCCTGCCTTCAATCTTTCCCAGTATCAGGGTCTTTTCCAATGAGTCAGTTCTTTGCATTAGGTGGCCAAAGTATTGGACTTTCAGCTTCAGCATCAGTCCTTCCAATGAATATTCAAGACTGATTTCCTTTAGGATAGACTGGTTGGATCTCCTTGCAGTCCAAGGGACTCTAAAGAGTTTTCTCCCAACACCACAGTTCAAAAGCATCAATTCTTCAGCACTCAGCTTTCTTTATAGTCCAACTCTCACATCCATACATGACTACTTTAAGACTTCTTTTAGAGAGAATAAGAGAAGCAATGGTTTTCCTATCTTTTATAAGGATGACACTATCATAGATATCTGTGACATTTGTTGTAACTAATTATAGCTTGAATTTGCAAATTTAGACCTTAGGAAGTTATTCATTTTATAAGTTGGTTCATTTTTCACTAGGTACATAGTAATACTGTGACAGCTTTTGTGGTTCACAGTTGTGGCTAATCTGGTGAAATATCTAAATGAGTTATCTAACCAATTCTTATTTGTTAAACTAATACAGCATTATCTCCTTTTTATATTCCCATACCTCTCAGGACATTAATTTTCTCAGGGAATAACTAGTTATCGATGTGAATGTCTTGTTTTCCCTGCCCCATTGATAGAGTAGCATCATTTGCTCTCTCCAACTAGCAGGGTTCCTCCACATAATGTGTGCTTCAAAATAGTTGGTGGATAAATCAGTGACTGAATAATTACACCTCACTGGGTGGAAGTCAGAAGACTTGTGTTCTGGACCTACCTGTGTAATTTCGGGCAAATTTTAAACTCACTGGACCATAAGATACTGTAACTAAGTAGAACCTTATGAGGCTTTCCCAGGCAGATTTCTCCCCCATATTCTCTCTGAAGTATTTAGATAACAGTAGCTGATGCACATTTCCTGAGCTGTTTTATAGCTGCTAAAACCACCCCCAAATGTATGAAATTAATTACTTGATGGTCATAAGCATGTAGCCCCCAACCTACTGGTGCCTAACGATCAATAATGTTAACTCATGTGACATCACCTTGTTACCATCAACCAATCAGAGAACTGTGCACAAGCTGATCACACACCTTGGGATGTCCCTCCCTCACCTTGCCTTTTCAAATGCCTTGCTGAAATCCATGGGGGCAGGGGTAAGCACGAGGAGTTCTGGCTTTTTTGAACACTAGCTGTCCTGAACAACTTGCTTGGCCACCCTGCAGTAAATGCTGCACTTTTCTTCACCACAACCTGGTGTCAGTAGATAGGCTTTACTGCACTAAGGCAAGTAAGTAAAGCTCTAAATTTGGTTTGGTAACAATATATGAAAGGTGTTAGGGTAAATGTTACCCAGGAAAATGTTAAAAGTATAGAGTTAGCTTTTTCATTTTCCCCAAGGAAATGGACACCAGCATAACTGCTTACACCTGCCTGTGTCTCCTTTGGAGGGTATGGAGTCAAGTATAAGCATGGAGAAAGTTTTCATCTTGGCCTGAAACACAGCTTATGTGAATTTTCAGTGTGTGGAAGAGCCAGGGAGCATGTGTGGTATGAGACGGCTCATACTTAGAAAAACGTTCAGAAGTTGGATATGTGGAACAGAAAAATACTGAGAGTGTCTCTAGAGACAAATGTTGCAAACATAAGCTACAATAACATTTGACTTCTTTATGTGAAAACAAAGTAAACTACATGAATATGAAAGGTTAGATTTCTCTTCTATACTTGTGAAAATTTCTTTACATGCTGATACTACCATGGCTCTCTTCTAGCACTATTACTAGTTTAACTAGATGACATATGTTGTGCTAAAATGTTTGGTCTCAATCTATTTATGTGAAGTTAGTTCCTTACTGATCAAAAGATAGTATGTGAGACTACACCCATAAATTTGCAAATGCGAGACAATAAGCTACTTATGCAACACATTTGTGCAATATTATTTCATTCCATATATCCAGATTTTCTCCATGATCAGTTTCAGACTAATCTGCAATTCTGTTTCAAGATGGTTATCAGCCATATTCATACCATGCTCACTTTGGCTGGTGTGTATGTAGCTATAATATTTCATATACATTAGTGCTCTTGTAAAAACATAGAAAACCTAAAAATGAATAACAAACAAAATCTTGATAGCTATTATTTCAAAATAACCTAGTGCCAGATTTTAAGTGAATTAAATATTCATTTCAGATCTTACTCAGATGGAGCACTGTACTAGTTAACAAAGTATATAATTAAGACAACGTCCATGGTCTACCATCTCAAGAAGCCTGTGGTCTGTTGAGGAAGCAGACACAAAACGTATTTAATACAAAGCATGAAAATTTCCTAAAGCAGGATGTTGATGACAACTCTAAGTGTGGAAAAGGTAACAACCAGTTTCAAGATTGTGGCTCCCTGTTGGCTCAGTGGTAAAGAATCCTCCTACCAGCTCAAGAAACGTAGATTCAATCCCTGGATTGGGAAGATAACCTGGAGAAGAAAATGGCAACCCACATTAATATTCTTGCCTGGGAGATTCCATGGACAGAGGAACCTGGCAGGCTCCTGGCAGTCGATGGGGTCACAAAAGAGTCAAACATGACTCAGTGACTAAACAACAATTCCAATATTATCGATGGGAGGAGGAAACATCTGAACTGAACCTAATAGAATAAATAGGGTTTCAACATGTGATTAAAAACAAAATAAAACAGCAGACTTCCCTGGTGGCTCAGAAGGTAAAGCGTCTGTCTACAATGCGGAAGACCTAGGTTTGATCCCTGGGTCAGGAAGATCCTCTGGAGAAGGAAATGGCAACCCACTCCAGTACCCTTGCCTGGAAAATCCCATAAATGGAGGAGCGTGGTAGGCTACAGTCCATGGGGTCACAAAGAGTCAGACACAACTGAGCAACTTCACTTTGCTTTGCTTTGCTTCAATGTGTGCTTAGAAAACAAAATAAAACAGTAGGAACAAAGACTTGGAAGTGGGAGGATGTGGGGGATGTTCAGAGAATGACCAGTGGTTCAAGTTTCCAATGTAAATGGGGTTGAGTGAATAGTTGTTCCAAGCCAAGGATTTCAGATTTTTATCCTGTATGTAAAAGAAAGATGAAAGAATGTATAGCAGAATCATATTCTCAGTAAGTTGTTTTAGAAATATCATCCTGGTAACAGCGTACAGAATTATCTGAAGAGATGAAAAATAATTTCAGACAAGGATTTGTGAGCTTATTAAAGATTCTTTCCTTATTTTTTTGTCTTTTCAGTGCTTCCATACTGGGCCTGGCATATAAAGTGTGTTCTCAAAAACATTAAACATTATTGCTATGGCCTCAACAGCACAGTATGTGAATCCAACAATGAAGCTTAACATCATCACAGGAGATTTCCACAAAAGTGTGGAATTAATCTAGATAGAAGGGGAGTTCCCCGCCCCCCCGCTTCGTTTATGGCTTATCAACTTAGTTTATATTCAAGTGTGCCTAAGCATTTATTTCCACCTAGATTCAAAATAGTAATGGTGCAAATAATGGTGAATTAAAACTAACAGGGAAAACTAATTGTTCTAAGATTCTCTTATATGCATAACTTTAGAAATGATGCAGAAACATTAACAACTGAGATAAAATATAGATGATTCAGATGTATAAAATCTAATGTACATATAAAAGAAAACTTTTAGAAATTTCCAAAGATAAGCAGGGAGAAAATCTTTGCAAAACATATAGCAGACCAAGAACAAATATTCCTTCTAAAGAGTGTGCAGCCTAGCTAAAAGCCTGGATTCTGAACCAGACTACCTGGGTTTGCAATTCCATCTCATACTTTTTAGCTTAACACTACTCATTAATAAATTAATTAGATACTTAAGTTCTCAGTGTCCCAGTTTTCTTATCTGTAAATTGGAGTTTGTAATATAGTATCTAGTTTATAAAGAGTGGCAAGGTTTTTATAATAGTATTTGTCACATAGTGAGTGCTCAATAAAAGTTAGCTATTTTTAAATTATTATTAATGTGACAGAGACTACTATGTATGTCCCAAATTTGTTCTCTCCTTCTTACTTTATTAAAAGAATCTCCAAGTTGTGACTATGCAGATGACAGTCCAGAATAAAACCTGAATTTTCTAACCTTTATTACAGATAGGACTTACCATGTGACTAGGGCATGGCCAATGAGGTGTAAGCAGAGATGTCACATGGCAGCTTATAGGAACCTTCCTGATGAGACAGTTACATACGTACCAGATTCTCAAACAGAATGAAATTGATAAGGGTCAGTGAGATACAGGGCAACAGGAACTCTCAAATGTTGCTGGTGGGAACATAAATTGGTACAATCATTTTGAAAATAGTTTGGCATTTTTGAATAAAAATGAAGATATACACATTTCTCAATAATCAAGAAACTCATTCCTAAATTTATATCCTAGAGAAAGTTATATATGTACTAAGATAAACGTACAAAGATGTTGATAGCAGCATTATTTGTAATTTCCCAAAACTAACATTCCAAAGGTCCATCAATAGTAGAATGGATAAACAAGTGAGGTATATTTATATGATGGTAGTAATTCAACAATGAAATTGAATTAATATATATACATACAGCAACACCCACTGAATAGAAGAAGCAAGAACCAAGCTAACACAAACAGTAAGATTCGAAAAATAGGCAAAACTGTATCATTTAGAAGTATGTACTTGGGTGAAACTCTAAAGAAAAGCTAGGCAATGATTATCATAAAGTCAGGATTATAGTAATCTCTAGATCTAGGGGATTTCCTGTAGGGAGAATTGTGATTAGAAAAGAAAACAGAGAGCTCCTGAAATTCTTGTAATGATCTGTTTCTGAGTGGAGTTTGCGTGGATGTTCCTTTAAAATAACTTTTAAACTATACATTGTCTTATGGACTTTTCTACATGAACATTATAATTCATGATTTAAATTACAGATTATATAAGGAAACATTGTGCCCTTGGTCTCTCCTCTTTTTCATTCCTTCCTCAATCCTGCTGCCTGAAAACAGATATTGTCACCTGAGACCATGAAAACAAGGATCACAACCTAGGAAGTTCAGTGTAATGAGCTGGAAGGTAAGTCCCTGAAGACTTGGTGGGAACAGCTGCCATATCAGCTTTGAAACTTTTGCTCCTATATTTCATTTACATGAAAGAGAAGTAAATTGTATATTATTTTGAAATTTTCTGTTTTTTACATAGCTAGATTTGATATTAACTAATATGCCTATATTTTAGATCTTATAAAAGACAACCTACTCAATAGAAAAATGGCCTGAACCTACTGCATGACACAAGGAACTCCACTCAACGCTCTGCGATGATCTAAACAGGAAGGAAATCCAAAAAATTGGGTATATATATATATATACCTATAGTTGACTCATTTTGCTGTACAGCAGAAACTAACACAACACTGTAAAACAACTATACTCCAATGAAAATGAATTTTTTAAAGTTGCCAGATCACATACACACACATAATCTTTAGGCAATTAGTTCTTGGGAGAAGAAATCCAAAAGAGCTGATAAACTTCTAAAAAGTACTTAATCTCAGCAGCAATCAGAGAAATGCAAATTGAAACAAGACAGTATTTTTCATGCATCAGATCAGCAAATATATTTAAAAGGGAAAGTCCCTCAGTCATGTTCAACTCTTTACTACCCCATGGACTACACAGTCCATGGAATTCTCCAGGCCAGAATACTGGAGTGGGTAGCCTTTCTCTTCTCCAGGGGATCTTTCCAACCCAGGGATCAAACCCAGGTCTCCTGCATTGCTAGTGATTATTTACCAGCTGAGCCACAGGGAAGCCCAAGAATACTAGAGTGAGTAGCCTATCCCTTCTCCAGTGGATCTTGCCCACCCAGGAATTGAACAGGGGGCTCCTGCATTGCAGCTGAATTCTTTACCAACTGAGCTATGAGGCAAGCCCAGCAAATATATTTAAAGAGCAATATATTCATTTCTGTTGTGTATTTAGGAAAATGGTTTCTCTCAGGCACTGTTAACATAAAATGCCATAGATTTTTGGAAAGTAAATTGGCAACATCTATTAAGTCTGAAATGCTGTCATTATGTGAGTCAGCAAAACAATACAAATCTATACCACAGAAATAGCAGTAATGATATTCAAGATCATATGTCCAAAAATTCATCCTGCAGCATTATTTCCAAGGTAAAAAACTGGAAACAATCTGTTAAAATCCATTAGTAGTAGAATGTTTGGATAAATTATGGTACGGCCTTCCTATGAAATATGTGACTGTTTAAAAATGAGTTGAATCTGTTTATCTTGATCTGGAAGGTTGTTTAAGATGTATTGTTTAGGAAGGAAAATCAGCTACCCATTTTTATATAATTGGCCAACCTATTTTGTGTATGCATGTCTGTATAAATTGGTATGAACATGCAGGAAAGTGTGAAAAGATACACCTCAGATGTTAACATCATCTACCTGGGAGTTGGGGGTGGTAATAAAGACTACTTTTTCTGTATCCATCTTTGGATAGTTTTACTGGCTACACTGAGTATAACTATGTGTTACTTTTGTAATTTTTGCAAAATTACTCAAATTAAAATTGGTTCTAATAAAAGGTATATAGCCAAGAATGCAAATAATTAATGTATCTCAATGCCAGATGAACATCTTCACACCTGATTCTTGTCAAACACTGAAACATAACTGCTGTAGCAAATTGCACCAACCTGTACAAAACAGAACGAAGGCAACTTAATGTGGCTTAATCACTCACCTTTCATCAGTATTTCAGTAATAACTTAAAGAATCCATGTGTTAGGGAAATAAATAAATGTAAGTGCTTGTAATCTGGGAAGGAATCTAATGCCAAGCTATGTCACAGGAAGGAACTCAGAAGTTAAGAAACAGAGAGAAAGGGACAAATCCTCTTCCTTCTTGGGTGGGTCTAGAAACTTCTGAAAGAGTCTGTCGGCGAAAAGGTGGCTGCTAATCAAGGTGTACCTATGCATGCTCAGTAGCTTCAGTCGTGTCAGACTCTGTGACTGAAGCCTGCCAGGCTTCTCTGTCCATGGGGTTCTTCAGGCAAGAATACTGGAGTGGGTTGCCATGCCCTCTCCCAGGGGATCTTGCAGACCCAGGGATCGAATCTGTGGTGTCTTCTGCGTCGGAGGAGGATTCTTTACCGCTGAGCCACCCCGGAATCAAGACATACACTTTGCGTTTCCCAATTATAAGTTGTCATCTTCCTGCCCTTCCCTGAATGTTCCTCGTCCATTGAGGCACGACCAACACCTAGTCAGGCATGTTGAGAGTCATGTTTGCCTCCTCCCTTTCGCTTTCCTCTTTCCCTGAACGTGGTTGCTAAATCCTCTCAATCTGCCCTCTGGGACGCTTCTGCCCTTGTCCTCATCAGGCCCTGCCACCTCAGGAGCAGCCACACCAAAGAATGCCAGACTCTGACTGGTCGTCGCAACTTTTCACACAGGTTCTATCGGGGTCCCCGCCACCATCTTCACTGTCACTGTTCAGCCTGTGCGGCGAAAGTCTGCTCACCCGTGAGGACCTCTGCGTTAACCATGTCCCTGCTTCGGCCCTCACCTTCTGAGGCCAGGACGGCAGAAGGACCCGCTGCCCGAGGGGCAGGGTGACAGGATGAGGTAGGGCGTGGCCTGGCCTGGCTAGCCAATGGAAGCACTGAGTCCAAGGTCAGAGGTCACGTGTCCAGTGGGCGGGAATTTTCTCTTGCGAAGACGGGTAGTAGGCAATTTCCTGAGAAGCTGGAGAGAGGCGTTAGGCAAGGTATTCTTGAGCTGAGGGGAAGGCAAGATCCGGATGGGGCTAGAGTATGGCAGCTCTCTGGAAAACAGATCTGTGAGGTCCAACTCATGTGGCCCTGTGGGGACAGGACCCCAGAACAAGAGTCCGCCAAACCTGACTGGGCGAGAACAGAGAATGTGACAGGAACAGAAAGGCCAATAGGATTTCTAGCCAGTCATTAGGCTGCGTAAATTAAACAACTTGAGAATATACGTGAACCTTACCTCCTCTGCCGTTTGACATGGTGAAACTGTGGTCTTTATGCAAGGAATTAAGGGGAGAAGTCTCCCGATGCCTGATGCTGTGGGAGGAGATTACTCGCCAGTGTGTGATCTTAAGGAGTCTTGAGAATAATATTTCACTGTATATTTGTACACTATAAATATATACAGTTTTTATTTGTCAATTCTGCTCAGTAAAGCTGAGTGGAAAAAACTTTGCTAAACCTAACTTCTCTAACATTGTGTATAAGATCCTGACCTAATGATTTGCATGCATTTTTATTTTGGCCCAGTGACAAGAGGAAAGACTTTCATTTTGGCATCCTGACAGGAGGAAGCACAGGAGAGAGAAAATTTTTAGAAACAGGTAAGGAAAACTATTTCAAGAATTACTCTAATTCAGAAGCTGAGTTTTTAAAATACTTTCTCTCTAACCATGATTTGCTTGTTTTCCCCCTTGTCTTGGATTTTAGAAGCCAGTTTCTTTCTCTTCCTATCCACTCACCACTATGAGATGGACTCAGATATCTGTAATGAAGTGAAATACAGTTGATAGAGGAAAGAAATTTTATAAATGTAATTGATGATGGTTTTTTTTTATTACTATGTGTCTAGCATGGGCTTAAATGATTAACTTCAGTACAACAGTAACTATTATTTAAGGTAGTTGATGAGAGTGATGAATCTGAAGCTGATGGAATATAGGCTTCATAAGAAAGGAACATGTAAGAAAAATGCAGACAATAACTTGAATGGATAAAGTAGGTAAAGTTGTGATTTTTAACTTTTTCTGGTGTCAGGCACAATCAGATAATTTTTTTCTGAAAGTGCACTATCAGGAAGTAGAAATTCTAGAATCAATATTTGCCTCAGATATCAGTGATACACTGTATGGAAAAGGTACAAAAGTACAATGGTTGGAAATATTTCCAGAGAAGTAATCACCAGTTAGAAGATGCTGTGTTGGCATTGTTTAGCTAAGTGCGAAAGAGGGCACTGACACTCTGTTCCTCACGTTTGTTGACATCAGAATCTGACAACATTTAAAATATTCAGATAGCTTATGGGGTTTGTTTTCATTGGAGCACTTACTGTAATATCCAAAATGCCTTCTGATTCAATAGTGAAATGAAATAATTTTACTCTATATTAAGAAGTCTGCTTTTAGTTTTTTAACCCAGTAGTTGAGTATTTAAGGATGTTCACTTGATAACAACTGAAAATAGGAATAGTTCATAACCAATTAAATATAGATGAGTCCTGGTAAGCACTTTTACCATTTGGAAATAGGTAAACCTCAGACAAACTTAGAATGATAATGCAACCAAGGCAAGACCATTTGAATTAAAAGATATGTTTAATTCACTGAAAGCTTATTGACAAACTACTAGTGTATGAAAACTAGTTTATATCTGAATTCCCCACAGTATTTTAAATGATTGATCAAAATGCTAAGAACTTTCTGATGAACTGGGCTATGTCCTAGAGTAAATTTGCTAAGCTGTAATTCCTCTGATTCTTGAAACTATCTTGGACTTATTCAGATGTCAAAAGTTCACTTATTGGGACTATCTAGGACTAATGGATGTTCTATTACTAATACTATTATGTATCAATTCAGTTCAGTCGCTCAGTTGTGTCTGACTCTTTTTGGCCCCATGGACTGTAGCATGCCAGGCTTCCCTGTCCATCACCAACTCCCAGAGCTTGCCCATTGAGTCAGTGATGCCATCCAACCATCTTATCCTCTGTCATCCCCTTCTCCTCCTGCCTTCAGTCTTTCTCAGCATCAGGGTCTTTTCAAATGAATCAGTTTTTCACTTCAGGTGGCCAAAGTATTGGAGCTTCATCTTCAGCATCAGTCCTTCCAATAAATATTCAGGGCTGATTTCCTTTAGGATTGACTGGTTTATCCACCCCCAAACTATTAAATAGCTTAATAGTTTAACTATTAACTGGTTTATCCATCCTAAGCTATTAAATAGTTTAGCCATCCTTAACTATTATGTATATAATGGATAAACAACAAGGTCTTACTGTATAGCACAGAGAACTATATTCAATATCCTGGATAAACCATACTGGAAAAGAAAAGAAAAAAATTTTACTTAGTTAGGTGAATTTTTTGATTTACTAATTATGACCCAATGACCTAAAAATAATATACTATAGTTGCTTTATTCCAAATGAACTAACTAATAGGGAATTTAACTTGAGGCTTTTTATTTTCTTGGGACTTCCCTGGTGGCTCAGACGCACCTGCCTACAATGTGGGAGACCTGGGTTCGATCCCTGGGTCAGGAAGATCCCCTGGAGAAGGAAATGGCAACCCACTCCAGTACTCTTGCCTGGAAAATCCCATGAATGGAGGAGCCTGGTAGACTACAGTCCATGGGGCTGCAAAGAGTCGGACACAACTGAGCGATTTCACTTTTTATTTTCTTAGAGAGTAGAATTTTCCAAATTCTACTCCACTGTTTCAGCACAGTTTTGCCTTTGGTTCACTTAAGGAATACGGTTATCATAAGAAAACCACGCTATTAGTCTTGTGAACCTCAGCCTCTTTTGCAACAAAATGATGATATTAAATATATTGCAATCCACCAACTAGGATTGTATGCATAAAATAATATGAAAAATATATGAATAATTTTATACCAATGTATATATTATTTTCATATTAGATTTAAATTATAGTAATGTTATTTTCATAGATACAATTTTATCATTTAGAGCCTTTTTAAAAAATAAATGAACCAATGTTTTGTTACTAAGAATGGTTTTCTGCTGTTAGCTTTGCTATTCTACCAAATATTCATTTTTAATTTTTATATTTCCAGATGTGAAATTTATACTGCTTTCAAGAAAGAAGATATGTTTCAAGCATTCAAGTATTGTGCAATAGATTATTTGAATGAGGTAGAGTGTTATTAGATCATGACCTGATTACTAAGAATTATGATATGAAAGTGTTTTACATGCACTATATATTATGATCACTTTTTAGTAGTCCTTAGAGTAATTCTTAGTCCTACTTTGAAATTCATTAAAAACTACTTTCCAGTTTTAATATACCTTTAAAACACTATTTGAGGAGGAAGTTGTTGCCAATTTAATGTGAATTTAAGCTGTCAATGGGAAAAAAAATGGAAACTGTTAGCAAGTTTGGGCTGCTTTTATGGATGATTTTGAGTGATTTTTCTCAGCAGGAATGGGGAAAAAACAATTCCAGTTATCTCTATGATAAAATGACTGTAACATCATGTATTACTCCCTTACTATTGTGATTAATTATATCATTTGATCACTTACTCTTTTGATAGATTATGTCATTTTGATGATCATACCTACTCCATGAGGAAGATACTATTATTACACAGGTTTTACAGTTCTACAGGTTAGAAAAATTATGTCTAGAGAAGTTAAATACCTTGTACAAAGCTGAAATTGAAACCAGATATATTGTTAAGAAACTAATTAGAATAACTGTCACACACCAGTTCATAGTTCTTAACATCTTATTATTCCATCATAACAGGGAGGCAAATGTATCATTGCAAGGGAGCCATGTGTACCACATATGTGATAGGGAATCAGAGGTCATTGTTACACAGATATATTTATGAATGTATTATCCACCTGAAAAGTTAATCTATACTCAAACTTCCTCAGACTTTTATCCTTGCCCATGGTATCTTAGTTTCCCACTGGTGTACCACACCCCTATGATACAGTACAAATATTCTAATCAATGGCAAATCTTAAGATACAGGGTTTTGTAAAGTTCATGAAAACAGTGTAGAAGAATTACTCAAATAACAGGTAAAGCTTTTTATTATCAGGTGAAATTCTGACAAAATTAAATCAGATAACAGGTAAGACAAAGAAAAAGGTTTGACTATCAAAGGAGTCAGAGATGTCTTGGGAAATTTTTATTAAATCCTCAAATATTTTCTAGAAATATCTTGTTTATGATCACAGGTGAAGTAATGACTAGTATCATGCATATCATCATATAATGCAGTTTTGAGAGAAATTATGACAAAGCAGTTATAAGCTAATTATAAACAAAATTTAATTAAAATAAGTTAAAATAAATTTTAATTCTTATGACTTTATTTTGTTTTGTAGGTAATGTTCCATTTGACTATGAACCTTTGACTTTTGACTATGAAACTTTGGTCCTCATTTTTTATGAATTACTTACCTCATCTTTTCTTTATACTATTTATTCTTAGATAATGAAGGCCTCTTATTTAATATGTTATTAAGCCTTCAGCAAACATAAAACTCTTGGGAAATAATGAAAGAAACTATCATTTGTCCAAATACATAGAATAATGCATTCTGTGAGAAGTTGGGAGTCACTGAGGAAAGTTGCTTAAGATGAGCCTTGAAAGGTGAATAGAATTTTGACAGCTAGAGAAGAGTAGTAGGGCATTTTTCAAAGGCATCCTGATGATGAAGAAGTGACCACTAAATGTTAAGAGGGGAGTGATTGCTCTATTTAAAGACTACAGTTAGTATTAAAGAGTAATGGGAAATAAAGCTAGAAAGTAAAGGCAGAACCAAGCATAGAGAATTTTTATTTACATGCTTACTTAACTGATTTAACATCCTTTTAAAATTTAATTATTAGATTTTTTTTCATTTAGTAACATCTTTGCTGGATGTCGCAAGTGAAATAGTGCAAAGATGTAGAAAACAAAAGTTAAGATAGCCATATTATACTAAAAGTGAAAAACAGTACTTTGCTAAATGGTGTATAAGTGATATGATCCCATTTTTTTTTTTATCAAACACATGCAGACATTTTAGGCTAATCTAGAAAATAAAGTATGTAGGAAAATATACCAGACTGATTGATATCACTAGAACCATGACTTTCTCAGTTATGTGGTTCTGTGTTAGATATTTTATAGTGAACATGTATTACCTTTAAATGAAAATAATATAAATTTTAAACAATAGAGAATTTTAATATTCTGGGATATGACAGATAAATATTTTAAATTCAATATATATTAAAATATTTCATAATCTTTCTTACACAGAATGTAGTTAGAAAGAAGTTGTGCAAAGGTGCTTTATTGCTTCAGATCCCTTCATGTCTATATCAAGATGACAATTATCTTGCAAGTATTACTGATAATAAGTTTAGGAGGCCATGGACAAGAGGTATGTTTTATTTTTATTTTTTAAAAATTTATTTTCTAAAGTATTTTAGAGTTTAGCATAATAAATTATTAAGAAAATGCACTGTTTTCTCATTATATAAAAATTTATTCATATCAGACTTCCAAGAAGTTTATAAATTAATATTTTTATGTGACAAAGTATTTAGGTGACAAAGTTAATATTTTTATGTGACAAAGAATTTAGGTGACAAAGTAAGGAATTGGAAAGTTTATACTAGATATGAATAAAACAAATAAAAGATATGTAAATGATGAAATCTTAAAATATTCTGACATTCTACTATTTGTATTACAGTAGGATCTTACCCAACTGTATGAAGGCTACTCTAAGTTGTAATGATTTAATGACTATAAAACTATTTTTTAAATGAATATATACTAAGTATCATCTTTTGCTTTGGAAAGTGTCAAGTAAGATGAGAATAGAATTGACCATTAGCTTAATTAAATGTAGACCGATAACCTTGATAGGAGTGGTTTCCCTGGAATATTATGTATGGAAACCTGATCAGAATATTTTGAAAAGAGAATGCACAGTGGGATGTGAGACGGTGGACATAGTGATCTCTTTTGAAGAATTTTGCTATGATAGTACATAGAAAAATGGTGGTGTACTAGCTGAAGGGAGAAATGAGTTAAAGAGAATTTTTTTAAGATGTGAGATTAAAAATATATCTATGCGTGACAAGGGAAGAGACAATGAAATGTTTGTTTGCCAAAGGAAATAATCTTGGTAAAAAGAGAAAATGATGATGCAGGAAAGAAAAAAGATAACTTAGTAAAAGAGAATAGAATCAAGAGCACAATTGGAGGAGTTGGTGTTAGAAGCCAGGATGGTTCTTCCACTGTGATAGAGAGGAAGGCAAAGCTTATAGGTACTTATGCCAGTTAGATGTTAGAATTTGTGGTGGAAGATGAGGTTGTTCTTCTCTATTTATATTAATTTTCTGACAGAGAGTGGGTAGAGGGATGAGTATCAAAAATTTGAAGGGAGGTGTCAAATGTCTTGAAGAATGAGAAAATCCTTTTTATTAAAAGGATATTAAGATGAATTACTATTATCATCTGTCAAAGTTGGATGCCCATTTAAAATTTATGGTCGTAATTTGAAGTGAGCTCATTCAGAATGGCTGGGTGAATTTTTTTTCCAAATAATTTCTAATTGTTCCAGTGTACATATAAGCATATGAGTTCCTGATGGATCAGATGGTAAAAAATCCACCTGCAGTGCAGGAGACCCAGGTTGGATCCCTGTGTTAGGAAGATTCCCTGGAGAAGGGAATGGCCACCCACTCTAGTATTCTTGCCTGGATAATTTAATGGACAGAGAAGCCTGGCAGGCTACCCTTCATGGGGTCACAAAGAGTCAGACATGACAGAACGACTAACATTTTCACTTCTGGTGTACATATACAAAGTGAAGACTAGGGGTTTTCTAAGTTGGTATAAGGGAAAGAGAGGCAAGAGACTTGACTCTTTGTAAGAGAGTGATTATGAGGCAGAGGAAACTAAACTGTATGAGAAAGGAAGTGAAGACATGAGGGAGGATGGATATTGTAAAAATGAATACTGAAAGCCTCTATCAGGTTGGAAACAAGATCAACAGTAGTGCGTGCATGCATGTGTGCTAAGTCGCTTCAGTCATGTCTGACTCTTTGCAACCCTATATACTATAGCATGCCAGGCTCTTCTGTCCATGGGATTTTCCAGGCGAGAATACTGGAGTGGGTTGCCATGCCCTCTCCAAGGGATCTTCCCGACCCAGGGATCGAACTCTCATCTCTCATGTCTCTTGCAATGGCGGGCAGGTTTTTTCCACTAGCACCACCTGGGAAGCCCCATCAAGAGTAGTAGTTTTCATCAAACTGCTTCTCTTAAAGTACAGAAGGGAAAATGAATTAATTATTTCTCTTATTTCTTTTCCTTTTCAACTTTTTAAAAATCATAATAACAGCCAAGATTTATTAGGCAGTTATACCATATCAGGCACCATTCTAAGCAATTTACATGTCTTAGCACATTTAATCTTTACAACACTATGAAAAGGCCATTATTATTCCTAATTTGAAGATAAGGAAACTGAGTTGAAAGAGGTTAAGAGATTTATGTAGGATCATACAGTTAGTAAGTAGCAATATATGTATTAAAATCTAGTTAGGGTGATTCCAGACCTGTATTCTTTTTTTTTTTTTCCGACCTGTATTCTTAACCACTAAACTTCTATATTTTTCAGTGAAGCACAGACTCGAATGTTCAGTGTCAAGTTCAGTTCAAGGTAACAAAACAAGTAAGAACCAGTACTTAGGTAGAATACAAGTCCTTTGCCTCTTCACTGAGTTGCTTTTACTGACACAAGCATCTGACATGGTCCCTCTCTTTAAGGAACTGAGGGTCTACTTTGAGATACAAGTTATATATACACATAAAAATTTAAAATATTACCGTATATGATTGAATACTGAAGTGCGTGCTACTAACAATATTATGGCCCTTCGGGGGAGAGTATCAAAGTGAGCTGGTTTTATGAGGAGTCACATGAGCTGTGGAACAGGATTGTCTGGGATGGTAGTGCTGTATAAGCAAAAGAAAGGCTGTAAAAATGAGGATACTATGTTCAGGTGATATTGTTCCATGATTGAGAAATTTTTTTAAATTTTTGGTGGGGGCTGTAAAAGTTGAATGATCATTTAAGTATTTGGAATCTGGTATAACTTTGAAAAGATTTCTTGTCTTTCCCATTCTATTGTTTTCCTCTATTCCTTTGCATTGATCACTGAGGAAGGCTTTCTTATTTTTCCTTGCTATTCTTTGGAACTCTGCATTCAGATGGGTTTATCTTTCCTTTTCTTCTTTGCCTTTAGCTTCTGTTCTTTTCTCAACTCTTTATAAGGCCTCCTGAAGACAATCATTTTGTCTTTTTGCATTTCTTTTTCTTTGGAATGGTCTTGATCACTGCCTCCTGTACAATGTCATGAACTTCTGTCCATAGTTCTTCCAGCACTCTGACTTTGTCTATTGAATCTAATCTCTTGAATCTTTTTGTCACTTCCACTGTATAATTGTAAAGGGTTTGATTTAGGGCATACCTGAATGGTCTAGTGGTTCTCCCTACTTTCTTCAATTCAAGTCTGAATTTTGCAATAAGGAGTTCATGATCTGAGCCATAGTCAGTTTCCAGTCTTGTTTTTGCTGCCTGTATAGAGCTATTAAGAAGAGATGGCAAGAATACACAGAAGAACTATACAAAAAATATCTTACTGACCCAGATAATCACAATGGTGTGATCACCCACCTAGAGCCAGACATTCTGGAGTGAAAAGTCAAGTGGGCCTTAGGAAGCATCACTACAAGCAAAGTTAGTGGAGGTGATGGAATTCCAGTTGAGCTATTTCAAATCCTAAAAGATGATGCTGTGAAAGTGCTGCACTCAATATGCCAGCAAAGTTGGAAAACTCAGCAGTGGCCACAGGACTGGAAAAGTTCGGTTTTCATTCCAATCCCAAAGAAAGGCAATGCCAAAGAATGTTCCAACTACCACACAATTGCACTCTTCTCACACTCTAGCAAAGTAATTGTTCAAAATTCTCCAAGCCAGGCTTCAAAAGTACATGAACCATGAACTTCCAGATGTTCAAGCTGGATGTAGAAAGGGCAGAGGAACCAGGGATCAAATTGCAAACATTCATTGGATCATTGAAAAAACAAGAGAGTTCCAGAAAAACATCTACTTCTGCTTTATTGACTATGCCAAAACCTTTGACTGTGTGGATCACAACAAACTGTGGAAAATTCTTAAAGAGAAGGGAATACCAGACCGCTTTACCTGCCTTCTGAGAAATCTGTATGCAGGTCAAGAAGCAACAGTTAGAACTGGACATGCAACAACAGACTGGTTCCATATTGGGAAATGAGTACATCACAGCTGTATATTGTCATCCTGTTTTTTTAACTTATATGCAAAGTACATTATGTGAAATGCTGGGCTGAATGAAGCACAAGCTGGAATCAAGATTGCTGGGAGAAATATCAATAACCTCATACATGCAGATGACACCATCCTTAAGGAGGAAAGTGAAGAAGAATTAAAGAGCCTCTTGATGAAAGTGAAAGATAAGAGTGAAAAAGCTGCCTTAAAACTCATCATTCAGAAAACGAAGATCATGGCATCTGGTCCCATCATTTCCTGGCAAATAGATGGGGAAACAATGGAAACAGTGACAGACTTTACTTTCTTGGACTCCAAAATCACTGCAGATGGTGACTGCAGCCATGAAATCAAAAGATGCTTGCTCCTTGAAAGAAAAGCTATGACAAACCTAGACAGCATATTAAAAGGCAGAAACGTTGTTTTGCTGACAGTGGTCCATCTAGTCAAAGCTTTGGTTTTTCCAGTAATCATGTATGGATGTGAGAGTTGGACCATAAAGAAAGCTGAGCGCTGAAGAATTGATGCTTTTGAACTGTGGTGTTGGAGAAGACTCTTAAGAATCCCTTGGACTGCAAGGAGATCTTCCAGTCAATCCTAAAGAAAATCAGTCCTGAATATTCATTGGAAGGACTGATGCTGAAGCTGAAGCTCTAATACTTTGGCCACTTGATGCAAAGAACTGACTCATTGGAAAAGACCCTGATGCTGGGAAAGATTGAAGGCAAGAGGAGAAGGTGATGACAGAGGATGAGATGGTTGAATGGCATCACCAACTCGATGGGCTTGAGTATGAGCAAGCTCCAGAAGTTGGATGGACAGGGAGGCCTGGTGTGCTGCAGTCCATGGGGCCACATAAAGTCAGACACAACTGAGCAACTGAACTGAACTGATGACTTTGAAAAAATTATATTTGTGAACAAATAAATACAACATGATAATGTAAAAGGCAAATGTTTGGCTTCCCTGTGTTGTGTAAAAGAAAATTTCAGAAGCTAATGTTTACCATTCTCTTTTCTAGCTTCAGCTGTTTCAGTTTGGGGAACGACAGATATCTCAGTCTTGGATCAATGGAAAGCAAGTCTCACTGTGGATGAATTCCTTGAGAAGTATGTGTCCTTAACCCCAAATTTCCCCTTTACATCTAGAAGATGAATAGTAAGTTCCTCAGTTACCTAAGAGAAAAGATCCTTTCATTAAATCCACACAGGTTTTCTCCTTTTATCCAAAAAACAAGTCCTAGTCTGAACCACAAAGAAGAGTTTAATCAAAATTATTTACAACCTCTTTTTTTACCCTTTCCCTCATTTATCACAAAGATGCTATTATGCTTTAAACAAGTAGAAAGTATCTATAAAAAATCCTTTATATTAAAATCAGTCTTTTTATCCTTGTAGTATAAATGCAGACTTAAGGCTATTTTCTAACATACTTTGTCAAAACGTTATTTATTAGTAGTCTAGTCATTCATCAAGTATTTATCAGATACCATGCTGTGTGCTGGATACAGGATAAAAAAATTAGATACAGTCTCTACTCTCAAAGAACATAAGAAAATAGAGAAAAAGAGATTTATAAATAAACAATACAATAGAATGTGGGAAGTACAATGACAGAGATAGGCACACAGAGCATAATATGAGGAAGAATGTCTAACACATTCTATGTTGTTCCGGTAGACACAAAATAGAGATTTTAGTGCAAATGTAAATAATTTACTGTGTTGCATCACTTCATGCGGAGTTATGATCAGACTCAAAGGATTTAGTTATTTTTCAGATTTTCGCGTGTTAGTAATTTGTTTTCCTTAGTTACATTTGAAAGAAACAAATGACCAACTTAAATGAGTCTAGACACTAAGAGAAGCCCAATCAATATACTATTTCTGTCATCTAGGAATTTAAAATCAGATTAGGAAGGTAATATATAAACAGAAAAAATTGACGATGTTAAGAATTAAATGATAATATAAAATGACCCTCAATAGGTCTATCACAAGGTATAAGGTCAATGCAAAGTATTTATCACAGGACTAAACTCTAGAGCAGGGAGGACACAAAAAGGTGTAGTGGAAAGAGCTTTGCATTATGATCTAAAAGATGTGAATTTTAACTCTTCATTTGAAAAGTTAAGTACTAACTAGTCAACGAGCCATTTTCTCTCTCTGACCCTCACTTTTTATTTATTTAGTTTTGGCTGTACTGGGTCTTTGTTACCAGTAGGCTTTCTCTAGTTACAGAGAGCAGGGACTACTATTTGTTGAGATTCGTGGGCTTCTCCTTACCGTGACTTTTCTTCTTGCAAACCACAGGTTCTAGAGCCTTGGCTCAGTAGTTGTGGCACACAGGCTTCGTTGCTCTGTGGCACGTGGAGTCTTCATGGACCAGGGATGGAACCTAAGTCCCCTGCACTGGCAGGCGGATTCTTCACTGCTGGGCCACCAGGGAAGTCCCTGACCCTTACTTTCTGATTCAGTATAAAGATGATGGGTCAGTGCTTCTCAAACTTTAATTTACATGTGAATCACCTGAGGATACTGTTAAAAATGAAGATTCTGATTCAGTCGGTCTGTGTTGGGGCCTGAGATTCTGCATGTCTGATATGCTCCTAGGAGAAGGAAATGGCAACCCACTCCAGCATTCTTGCCTAGAGAATCCTATGGACAGAGGAGCCTGGTGGGCTCCTGTCCATAGGGTCGTGCAGAGTCAGACACGACTGAAGCAACTTAGCATGCATGCATGCCTTGGAGAAGGAAATGGCAACCAACTCCAATATTCTTGCCTGGAGAATCCCAGGGACTGAGGGGCCTTGTGGGCTGCCATCTATGGGGTCGCACAGAGTCAGACACAACTGAAGCGACTTAGCAGCAGCAGCAGCAGTACTCTCCTAAGTGTGCTGATGCTAGTGGTCCAAGAACCTAGTCTGAGTAACAAGATACAAGATAATCTCTAAAATCTCTCTGCTCCCTATGAGTTAGATTGGTAGAGCTATGCATTTACAAGCAGGAGAGATCAACTTCATAAAGAAGTGGGGATTGAGCTTGCATTGGACAAGGAGAAACTAACTTGAAAGAAAGCATTTCAAAGGAAACAGTACATCTGAAGATACAGAGGCAAGAATGTGCAATAAGTAATGATCAGGCTACTTTGGCTCACACAAAAGATTCTTGTATGAGAGAAATTCGAAGCCCTGAAGGAATGGGCACCCTGTCATGTCTGACCCTCCATTCATTTTATAGTACCTTCAAGATAGAACCCATGGCAAAGAAGATGGAATCTGTGGCACCACCTAGGATAAAATTCACATTTCTCTGCCTCCCTATAGTCAAACGTAGCCATGTGACTAAGCTCTTCCCAAAGCATATAAGCAAAAGGGACTTATGCAATTTCTGGAGAATGGCTTGAAAGGAAGCAGCGTGTATTTCTCCTTCACATTTTCTCTTTCCTGGTGTTAGAACGCAGAGGTTGGCTGCAGCAACCACCTTGGAGTATACGTGACAAGAACTAAGTCTAGAAATGGCAGAGTCAAACAAAAGGAGTCTCAGTCCCTCATGAATTGTGAAACTACCTTACTAGCCATAACCTTCCAGCTTCCTTGTGTGTGTTAGCCATCATTAGTTTCAAGTTTGTCTCATGAAGTAAAATTTAATTTTTAATGAGCTTTATTTTTTAGAGCAGCTTTTGGTTCAGAGAAAAACTGAGCAGAAGGTTTAGCAGGCTTTCCCAAATTGAAATTTAATTTATAATTCAAGAGCTTTGTTACCTAATGAAAATTAAGATCCCATAGGTTAAGGGTTTAGTCCTATGAAACTGCCCCTGTGCCCTACACTTCAGATGCCATTTACAAGGTTACCACTTGTATTTCTGACTGACCAGCTACAGATCAGAGATTCCAACAACCCCCTCTTTGGGTTCAATCAACTTGCTGGATAGACTCATAGAATTCACAGGAATATTTTACTTACTAAATTACCAGTTTACTATAAAAGGGTATAACTCAGAAATAGTCAGATGGAAGAGATAGATAGGGCAAGGCATGGAGAAAGATCATGGAACTTCCATGTTCTCTCCCATCACCCTACTTTCCCAGCGCCTCCATGTGTTCACCAACCTGGACGTTTTCTTAACCCAGTCCTTCTGTGTTTTTACAAAGGCTTCATTACATAGGCAGGATTGATTACATGGTTGGTCACTGACAGTTGATTCAACTTCCAGCCCCTCTCCCCTTCCTGGAGGTCAGAGGAATGGAACTGAAAGTTCCAGTCTTCTAATTGCATGGTTGGTTCTCCTGGCAACCAGTCACCATCCTTAGGTGCTTCCCAAAAGTTACCCTAATAACATAACAAAAGACAGCTTTAGCACTTAAGAAAGTCCAATGACCTTAGGAACATTGTGCAAGAAATGGATATGAAGACCAAACATATATCTCTTATTATAAATCACAATATCACACATATATGTGATCTTTTGTGACCAGCCTCTTTTACTTGGCATAATGTTTTTAAGATTCATCCCTGGGTCAGGAAAACCCCCTGGAGAAGGAAATGGCTATCCACTTCAGTATTCCTACTTGGAGAATTCCGTGGACAAAGGAGCCTGGAGGGCTACAGTCCATGTGGTTGCAAAAAGACATGACTGAGTGACTAACACTTTTTTATTTTGGAGCATGTATCAGCACTTCATTTTTTATGATCAAATAATATTCCATTGTATGAATATACCACATTTTATTTATCCATTCATCAGTCGATGGACATTTGTTTCTACTTTTTGGCTCTTATGAGTAATGCTGCTATAAACAGTTGTTATTTTTCAGTAAGTATGTCCAACTCTGCAACCCCATGTCAGGCTTTCCTGTCCTTCACTATCTCCCAGAGTTTGCTCAAATTCATGTCTATTGAGTCGGTGATAGCATCCAATCATCTCGTCCTCTGTTGTTCGCTTCTCCTGCTCTCGTTCTCTCCCAGCATCAGGGTCTTTTCCAATGAGGTGCATTAGGTGGCCAAAGAATTGGAGCTTCAGCTTCAGCATCAGCCCTTACAATGAATATTCAGGGTTGATTTCCTTTAGGATTAACAATCTCCTTCCTGTCCAATAAACTCTCAAGAGTCTTCTCCAGCACCACAGTTCAAAAGCATCACTTCTTTGGCACTCAGCCTTCTTAATGGTCCAACTCTCACATTCGTACATGACTACTAGAAAAACCATAGCTTAACAGGCAGATTCTTTACTGTCTGAGCCACCAGGGAAGCCCCATAAACAGTTGTGGACAAGTTTTTATGCAGACATAGGATTTTATCTAAATTGTTAGATCTTACGGTAACCTTGTAAATACTTGTTTTCCATACAGATGTTCCATTTTATATTCCCACTAGCAGTGTATGAAGGTTACAATTTATATCTTGCCAACACCTGTTATCTGTCTTTTTAATTATAACCATCCTAGTGAATGGCTCATTGCACATCATTGTAGTTTTGATTTTCATTTCCCTGATAGCTAATGATGTTGAACATCTTTTCCTTTAATTATTGGCTGTTAGTATATCTTCCTTGGAGAAATGACTATTCAAGTTCTTTGCCATTTTTAAATTATGTTATGTGCCTTTTTATTATTGAGGTTTAAGAGTTCCTTATGTATTCCTTATGTATTACTGTGGGCAGGAATTCAGTAGAAGAAATGGAGTTGCCATCATGGTCAACAAAATAGTCCGAAATGCAGTACTCAGATGAAGTCTCAAAAATGACAGAATGATCTCTAAGTTTTCAAGGCAAACCATTCAATATCATGGTAATCCAAGCCTATGCCCCAACCAATAATGCTGAAGAAGATGAAGTTGAACATTTCCATGAAGACTTACAAGACCTTTTAGAACTAACACCCAAAAAAGGTGTCCTTTTCATTATAGGGGACTGGAATGCAAAAGTAGGAAGTCAAGAAACACCTGGAGTAACAGGCAAATTTGGCCTTGGAGTACAGAATGAAGCAGGGCAAAGGCTAATAGAGTTTTGCCAAGAGAATGCACTGGTCATAGCAAACACCCTCTTCCAACAACACAAGAGAAGACTCTACACATGGACATCACCAGATGGCCAACACCGAAATCAGATTGATTATATTCTTTGCAGCCAAAGATGGAGAAACTCTATACAGTCAGCAAAAACAAGACCAGGAGCTGACTGTGGCTCAGATCATGAGCCCCTTATTGCTAAATTCAGACTGAAATTGAAGAAAGTAGGGAAAACCACTAGACCATTCATGTATGACCTAAATCAAATCCCTTATGATTATACAGTGGAAGTGAGAAATAGATTTAAGGGACTAGATCTGATAGACAGAGCACCTGATAAACTATGTATGGAGGTTCGTGACACTGTACAGGAGACAGGGATTAAGACGATCCCCATGGAAAAGAAATGCAAAAAAGCAAAATGGCTGTCTGAAGAGGCCTTACAAATAGCTGTGAATAGAAGAGAAGTGAGAAGCAAAGGAGAAAAAGAAAGATATTCCCATCTGAATGCAGAGTTCCAAAGAATAGCAAGGAGAGATAAGAAAGCCTTCCTCAGCGATCAATGCAAAGAAATAGAGGAAAACAACAGAATGGGAAAGACTAAAGGTCTCTTCAAGAAAATTAGAGATACCAAGGGAATGTTTCATGCCAAGATGGGCTCAATAAAGGACAGAAATGGTATGGACCTAATAGAAGCAGAAGATATTAAGAAGAGGTGGCAAGAATATACAGAAGAACTGTACAAAAAAGATCTTCATGACCCAGATAATCACAATGGTGTGATCACTCACCTAGAGCCAGATATCTTGGAATGTGAAGTCAAGTGGGCCTTAGAAAGTATCACTACAAACAAAGCTAGTGGAGGTGATCGAACTCCAGTTGAGCTATTTCAAATCCTGAAAGATGATGCTGTGAAAGTGCTGCACTCAATATAACAGCAAATTTGGAAAACTCGGCAATGGCCACAGAACTGGAAAAGGTCAGTTTTCATTCCAGTCCCAAAGAAAGGCAATGCCAAAGAATGCTCAAACTACTGCACAATTGCACTCATCTCACACACTAGTAAAGTGATGCTCAAAATTCTCCAAGCCAGGCTTCAGCAATATGTGAACCGTGAACTTCCAGACATTCAAGCTGGTCTTAGAAAAGGCAGAGGAACCACAGATCAAATTGCCAATATCCACTGGATTATCGAAAAAGCAAAACAGTTCCAGAAAAACATCTATTTCTGCTTTATTGACTATGCCAAAGCCTTTGACTGTGTGGATCACAATAAACTGTGGAAAACTCTTAAAGAGATGGGAATACCAGAACACTTGACCTGTCTCTTGAGAAACCTGTATGCGGGTCAGGAAGCAACAGTTAGAACTGAACATGGAACAACAGACTGGTTCCAAACAGGAAAAGAAGTACATAAAGGCTGTATATCGTTACCCTGCTTATTTAATTTATATGCAGAGTACATCATGAGAAATGCTGGGCTGGAAGAAGCACAAGCTGGAATCAAGATTGCCGGGAGTAATATAAATAACCTCAGATATGCAGATGACACCACTCTTATGGCAGCAAATGAAGAGGAAATAAAAAGCCTCTTGCTGAAAGTGAAAGAGGAGAGTGAAAAAGTTGGCTTAAAGCTCAACATTCAGAAAACAAAGATCGTGGCATCTGGTCCCATCACTTCATGGCAAATAGATGTGGAAACAGTGTCAAACTTTATTTTTTTGGGCTCCAAAATCATTGCAGATGGTGATTGCAGCCATGAAATTATAAGATGCTTACTCCTTAGAAGGAAGTTATGACCACTCTATATGGCATATTGAAAAGCAGAGACATTACTTTGCCAATAAAGGTCCGTCTAGTCAAGGCTATGGTTTTTCCAGTAGTCATGGATAGATGTGAGAGTTGGACAGTGAAGAAAGCTGAGCACCAAAGAATTGATGCCTTTGAACTGTGGTGTTGGGGAAGACTCTTGAGAGTCCCCTGGACTGCAAGATCCAACCAGTCCATCCTAAGGGAGATCAGTCCTGGGTGTTCATTGGAAGGACTGATGTTGAAGCTGAAACTCCAGTACTTTGGCCATTCATGTGAAGAGTTGACTCATTGGAAAAGACCATGATGCTGGGAAGGATTGGGGGCAGGAGGAGAAGGAGAATACAGAGGATGAGATGGCTGGATGGCATCACCGACTTGATGGACACAGGTTTGGATGGACTCCAGGAGTTGGTGATGGACAGGGAGGCCTGGCGTGCTGTGCTTCATGGGGTCGCCAAGAATCTGACTAACTGAACTGATGTATTCCAGATCCAAGTCTCTTATTAGATACGTGAGTTGCTAATACTTTTTCCTGTGGATTGTCTTTTCACTCCCTTGATGGTATCTTTTCACACAGAAAATTTTTGGATTTTGATGAAGTTCAGTTTATCTAATTTTTCTTTTGGTATTTGTACTTTTGTATCAAATCTAAGAAGGCTTTACCTAAACTAAAGTCACAAGAATTTGCTCCCTTATTTTCTTATAACAGTTTGCCTGTGATTTTTTTTTAAAGACACAAAGCAGTTCATGAAATGTTTCAGTTATTGATGGGTTATGCATTTCATCATTGGTATCCCATTTCACATAGAATAAAATCCAGTGTTCTTACCAAGTCCTCTAAGATCCGACATGATCTTGTCCTTGCCCACCTATCTAACCTTACTCAGTTCCTGTCAACCTGACCTTTCTGCTTTTCTTTGACAATGTCAACCTTGGTCCTCTACTTTGAGCCTCTGTATAGCTTGCTCTTTACCATTATTCAGGTAACTGTAGCTCCTCAGAAGGCCATTCACTAACTACTCTCTCTAAAACATACCTTTTGTTATCCCTTTGGCTATTACTTGATGTCCTAATACCTCATTTTACTTCACTCATAGGAGTTTTTCACCACCTGACATTACATTATTTACCTATTTGTTTATCATCCCATTATCATGTAAAACTTAATGAGGGCAAGGACACTGTTTTGTTCACCACTCCACACCTGGTGCCTAAAATGGTGCTAGCACATTGTAGACACTCAATAAATATTTCTTTTGATTTAAGGAATTAGTGAATGGGAGTGGATGAATTTACCCCAAAAAGAATGATATAGAAAGAAAGCAAAGACAATGCAGACTGAAAGCCTTGGAAACATCAGAATCTACAAGTTAGGCAGAGGAGGAGGTACCAGTGAACAAAAAATAGATAATATTGGACAAGGAGGGAGAAAGAAAACCTGGAAATACTGGTCTTTACAGATCACTATGGTGAGGGAAAGAGAATTGACAGGGTTTTCTCAAAACTATAGTACCAGGCTTCTGTGCTGGCTCAATGGTAAAGAATCTCCCTGCCAATGCAGAAGACACAGGTTCAGTCCCTAATCCAGGAAGATCCTGCATGTGGTGGAGCAACTAGAATAAATAAATAAAATTATATTAAAAAAATAAAAAAAACTATAGTACCAATGATTACTATTAAGTATTGTCTCTTGTCAATCATATTTTTTTAAAGTAGCTATCTAAGCACTAAATTTAGATGTCTCTAAAGATCCACAGAGGAATCATCATTCTCATGAGTAATATGAAACTGAATGAGCTAAAATATTTTTTTCTGGTATCTTGTATTTTTATAAAGCATAAAGCAGAAACTCTAGAGATTTTTCTACACATGATTTTAAGATATGGCATATTCATTATTTTCTCCAGTTCACTGAGGAATTATATTGATTTTGGTTCTTTCAGTCTGTGTAGGGTTATTAAGGCTAAATATTTTAGGATATCATAAAAGTATGTATTAGAATATGTAGTCAAATTGCCAATAGTATATTTATTTATTGGAAAATTCAGTAGAAAGTTCTCTTTTAAGTTCAAACATCCTGATGATGTAAACAATGGTGGATATATCAGAGTCAGTCAGGAAACAAGCAAGGTATAGGCAGGGTCAAGGGAACCAAAAAAAGTTCCCAGGACTAGCAATGCCTGGAAGTTAAGCTTGAAGGGCAAAGAGGACTGAAGTAACCAACACAGTAAGAACTGCAGCTTTGAGAGATATGCTGTCTGATCAAAGATGTAACTGTTGGTTGAAGAATACAGCTATCTCTCCAAACTGTGGCCCCCCAAGGGAAAGATTTGGGAAGAATAATATTTCACCGTATTTATTTTCCCACCTTTGATCTCCTGCCAATGCTTCCATTGGCTGAATCCAACCAGAAGACTGGGCAAAAGAGTTTAGTTGGTTCCTTGAGATCTGTCTCAGATGTAGAATAGAATATAAAAGGTTGAATAATGATATGGAAAAGCAGACATTGATTATCCAGCACAAGGACATTTTGGCAATGCATGGCAAAGTTTAAAAATCTATATATCTTTAACCTCATCATTTCCATTTTTAGGAATTGCATTTTAAGAAAACAGATAAGTACACAAAGATATTCCTTGCATAGTTGCTCATAATAGCAAACAATCATAACAAATTTAAATTTCCAGTAATAGGGAACTAGTTGAAAAAATTATTTACCTGTACAGTGGGATCTTGTTCATCCACTCAAAAAATGAAGTGAATGTACATTGATTGACATATAGATGTGCTCATGCTTCATTGCTTAGTAGAAAAGAACAGGTTACAAAATAATATGTATATGAATCCACTTTTGTTTAAAAATATTTAAAAATAATTGAGAAAATACATACTTTTTAAATTCATCTCTTGAATGATGGATCTATGGGTAATGTTTCTCTATATCTGTTGGAATTTGGTAACCTTCTACAGTGAACATGTATTATTCATTAATAATACATAATAATAAAGATGTTTAAAATAAGACATACACAAAGTCAGTAATTTTCATATATCATAGAAAAACAATTACAGGAATGATGATGAAGCTTAACTGTGAATTTGATGAAATTGTTCCAAGTTCAAACCCAAACTCCCAAACTGAAGAAGAGGAAGCCAGCTTATATACCCATAAGGAATACAGTGAATTCTTTACACTTGTCAACTGCTTAGAAAAATGTCCATCACTTCAAGTACAGACACAAGGTAAAACATTTATTATTTCCATTGTTATAAAACATTTCTTACTAATATATAAATGTTCATTTTAGTGATTTTTTGTTGTTTTATTGGATTTTTAAAATTTTTTATTTTGCTAAGGACCCACCTGCAAAATTGAAATTCAAAGCTCTGCCACATTTTAGCAAAATATTTTCTTCCATATTAATCTCCTTTTTATAGTTTAATTGTTTTTGGAGTTTAAGTGTGCTGGGCTTCCAAACAGCCTCAGAGGTGTGATTGTAGGTCTCTCACAACATATTGCTGTAGTGATATTAGCATCTCTGGAGAGATCTGATGACATGGCAATCTGGTATAACACTGAATTATTAGATTACTAAGTGGTAGCTATATTTTATTTTCCCATTTACCCTGAAGATTTTCAATCTTATCTAATTTATGTGAAACCATAATTCAACTTGGAGATAAAATAGTTGCAGTGTTAGGTCAGGAAGTTCACTCAGTTTTTATGAATTTACAGTAAGTAACACTTAAAGATATATTTTATTCAAATTATATTCTGAATCTGATGTTGTAAAATGTTTATCCAATGTGATGGGCAAAAAATTATATTTTTATTTGCATTTTTTAAATTACTGGTATCCAGTGTTCATTTGACTATTTTTATTTTGTGAAATGATTCTTTTTTGTCTCTTTTTCTGTTCTTATATTTTACCTTTATATATCAATGGTATCAATAACCCCAAATATATTTAACTTGAACCTAACCATTCCCTTTATTATTTCTTTCATGGTTTTTATACTTAGAAAATTCTTCCTTGGAATGAATAAGTATTTATTCATATTTTTACTTAAAGTTTTCTTTAAGATTTTAGTATATGATTAAAAGTAAAATTTTTTTAAAATCCCAAATGTTTTGGCAGTGGTCCCAATATTATTTGGGGAATCCTCTTTGCTTTCCCCAATGATTAGTAATGTCACTTACATTATGTGCCAAATCCTTATCCACATTATAGTTTGTTTCTGGATATTCTAGTATGTTTTACTGACTTGCCTATTATTGTGTCAGTATCATACAGTTTTAACTATTTAATATATGAATATAACATGTATTAAGTCTTTTCCCCCTTCCTCTCACATCTGTATTCTTCCAGATTTGCTTTGTAATCAGTTTTCCAAATTCCAATTCACACTTCTTGAGAAATTGAAACCTTTTAGTTTTTACCATAGTTAACCTTTTTTAGCCAGGAAAATGGTTTATTTTGCCTTCTCTTCAAGTTTTGTTGTTTTTGCTCTTGTTTATTGATAATGATCCTCGGTAACATTTTATGGTATCTTCCATAGACATTCTGCACACTTTTGGTGTTTATTTCTCAATATTTGCATATATATAGGTGTGTGTGTGTGTGATTTTATAGTTTTTTATCAGTTTAATGAACTCAATTGTTTTCATTTCATTGTATTGGGTTTTCTGCCAAGAATAACTCTCTCCTCTTTCTTGTCAGTAGATCTTTTTTTTGCTTTTTTTTCATAGCTAACTAGTCAAAATTATGTTTCCTCATGACAACTCAACACTCCTCTACAGTAGAGGAAAACAGTCTCCCCATATCTGTATTGGTAAATATACTAGTGTAATAAGGTAAGAAATCCAGGGAATGCATATAGCCATAAGAATATAAGGAAGTAGCACCTCTGTTAAAACCTTTGTACAGGTAAAAAGAACACCGGTTGTGGTGTGATGCTGCCCTCAGGTGGCTCAACAAAACAAAGTGGTTAGAAATAAAAGACCTCAAAACTGATATGAGATGTCCCCATGGTACTCCCAGAAGTACTAGGATGAGCCTTTAGGAAGGAAAGACAGCTTAGAGGGTCAGGGTTTCAAAGTGGAAAGTGGAGATGGGGATATAAATAAATTATTTTTGAGTTTTTACTATTAACATGACTTCATTAATATTTACGGAATGGATATACGAATGAACCTTCTTTAGTTATCTCAGCTAAAGCCTGCTTAGACATGGTGCTGATTGGCCAGCTTTCTCTGGCATATCATGGGAAGTTCTCAGCCACAGGATTGTCAGGAACTTAAGTTCTGATAAACAATCTCTTAGGAGGCTAGTTTACATGACAATTTCTCTCTTGGCAAAGACATGGTCCTGGCCTGTCTACTCTATACCATATCTTTATTAAGTACATGTGTACCAATGATGTATCAGATAGCTGGTCATGGGAGACCTCACTTCATACTATCCTTCTCTCATACCATTTAAAATTACTTAACTGAAAGGCCACCGCCCAGAACAAGAGACCATTGCTCCTCCTTCCATCCCTGGGCCTAGAAACTGCTAAAGCACTGATACTGTTAGCTAAGATTCTAAAGTGATCCAAACATGATAGAGTGAGGATAGAGAGGAGAAATCTGTTTCAGCAGTTAGGTGTCAGCAGTCGTGTTTTCTAACATGCAAGCTATATCTCACTTCTCTAGTAGATACTTTGCTATATAGTTTTCATTGTAATTAATTAACAAATGTATTTGAGTGACTTCAGAGTGCTAGAATCAAAGTTGGTCTCACCTATAGGCTTTTTAGACCATCTCCATTCCCGAGTGCGAGTCTCTGGAGATGAATTGGAGACCTAACAAGATAAAATAATGTAGAGAAGAAAAGGCTGGGATCAGCAAAAGTCATATGCTTTTATTTCTTTACAGTCTTGCTAACTGGCTAGTTTGAGGCATAAGACCACAAGATAGTTTCCTCCATTGATTACATTAATTTTATTGGGGAAAAAAATATGAGCCTTTACAACTCTTTCAGGATATTTGGTTACTACTCTGTGTACTGTACTGCGCTTAATTGATTTCTCAGTCACGTCCAACTCTTTGTGACCCCGTGGACTGAAGCCTACCAGGCTCCCCTGTTCAGGGGATTCTCCAGAAAAGAATACTGGAGTGTATAGCCATTTCCTTCTGCAAGGGATCTTTCCAACCCAGGGAGGGAACCTGGGTCTCCTGCATTGCAGGCAGACTCTTTACCATTTGAGCTACCAGGGAAGCCCTACTCAGTGTACTGAGTGTGAAAGTGTTAGTCACTCAGTTGTGTCCGACTCTGCAACCCCATGGACTGTGGCTCACCAGGCTTCTCTGTCCATGGAATTCTCCAGGCAAGAATACTGGAGTGAGTTGCCATGCCCTGTACTAAACCATGTTAAATTTTGCTGAGCTTCTACCTCTGTACCAGTATCATGCTACATGATTTATTTGCCTAGTACAATGAAGAACTAAAGAATTTAAAATGCGTTCAACTATTATGTATAAAATAAGCTACAATGATACACTGTACAACAGGGGGGAATATAGCCAATAATTTATAATAACTATAGGTAGAGTATAACCTTTAAAAATTGTGAATCAGTATATTATACATCTGTAACTTACATAATATTGTACATCAACCATTCTTTAAGTAATTAAATAAATAAAATGTGTTTGTAAACCCCAACTGTATCAGCAGCTGACTACAGTAATTATCTAGATCCTTTTGTATAACTTTTAGATTTGCTCTTATTCTGTTATATTTCTTATTTATTTTCAGATTTGTATATTGATGAAGAAATAATTTTTGTAAATTATTTGATGGACTATAAAAGTCAGCTACCAACTTTGCACACTCTGTTTAGTAGGCTAAAACTATTTTTAGTAAAGGATCCCTTGCCAGATTTCAAAGAACAGATCTCCACAGAAGCTAAATTTTTCAGGTACTTAATTGCCCAGCGTCGTAAATACTTTTAAGAGGAGAAAATATTCTTTGTGTGTTCACAAGTCTAGATGCTATCAATCATAGTATTTTATTATTACCTCAAGTCTAATTTTAATCACTATGTATTTTGACTAACTACATTTGGTATGTATCTTGCTTTTAGTAAATACTAATTTAATGTTTTGTTTTTTGTTAAGGGAGAGTTTCTCTTTTCAAGGAGATGTAAAATGTCTTGTGAAAGAAGATTTTTACATGGATAAAGAGGACTTTTGTCAGGAGAAACTGAAAGATACAGTAGGTTTAAATGAAGCTGTAGTATTTGCTGTCAGTAATTTTAAAATTAAAGTTAGTAAATCATACTTTTATAAGTTGTAGTAATATACATTGACCATCTACTGTTGTCAAGTTAAAAAACTCGATATGGGTTGAACATGTATCAATTAAAGAGTCAAATATACTTCAGAGATAGCAGTCTAAACCTTGGCTATACATTGAAATTACTTGATAATATTTCTGAATCTAGGGATATTGTACATCACTAATGTAAACAGTGGCCATGAAGGATTTTATTCAGACAGAAAATTGCTTGTAATATATATTTTTTTGGCTGCTACACTTACTCTTAAAATAAAATGTCTGCAGAACATTAACATTTTTGAGTGTAGATTTAGTTTTTAAATTATACCAATTAAGCAAATGTATCTTTTTGTGAGCTCAGAAGTATTTATTTGGAAAGCTTCACTAAAAACTTGTCTTACCTATGTATTATTTTAGTCATCAACTTTGCTTGAATGTGAATTATTAGTACCTATAAGCCACAAACAAGAAGTTGATATTCCATCACTCTCAGAACTGAAGGAGTCATTAAACTTAATGCCAGAAATAATAAATTATGCAGATGAAAACGAAAACCTTTCCAAAACAGGTGAGAATTAAATGGGTATGCTTGGATATAAAAGGGCAATATTTGGAATCATGGTGATAGAAATGCTCTGTGTCCTACTTCAGTGTTAGTATACTAATTGTGATGTTGTACGAAGTTTTACAAGATGTTACTCTTTTACATGAAATCTCTGTATATTATTTTTATAATTCCAAATGAATCCATAATTATGTCAAAATTAAAATATAATTTCAAAAGGCCTCCCAAAAATCTATTACTTGTTAGAACTTCTTAATAATGTTTGTTACAAAAGTTCTTGTTCATTAAACCTTTTCTGAACCTTCAGATTTTTTAAAAGTTTCCTGTAAGTTTACACAGCAAAAATCTCAAAATTATTATTGATAAAACTCTTCTCATTGTCTTCTCCTTTTATACTTGCACACTTAAAATGTCTCAAATGAATCTCTTTCAAGGTAATTATATAAATAGAGCTAAAGCACATATAGCTATATTAATTTTTTGAGTTATTTACACAGTGACAAAATGTTACCAACTTCTCTGCTGACTTTAGAGACTCACAGTAAGGTTATGATTCATGGATCAGGTGACTGGGAGAGTCATAACCTGGAATTTAGATGGTTTCTTCCTAGTTAAACTTAGTAAATATTTTTGAAGTCTTCTAATATAATTTGAGCCCACATATTTAATGCTCCTCTTATAAATTCCAATTGAAATAATCAAAGATATATAATATTAGGAAAGAATGAAGGGGGATTTGTTATATCCACTGAAAATAGGGATGCTTGTCATCAACATACTTGAAAGCATTCTTGCAGACAAGACTAAATCAAGGGGATTACTGCTCAGTGTGTAAGTCAAGCAAGGTTACGAAAAGCCAACCTGAGTAAATGGATCAAATTTATACTAGAACTGGAAAATCTAGCAGAGCTCAAAGCCACAGGTAGCCCGTGGGCTTTTTCAGTTGTTCAGTTCAATCGCTCAGTCATGTCCAACTCCTTGCAACCCCATGAACCGCAGCACGCCAGGCCTCCTTGTCCATCACCAACTCCCAGAGTCCACCCAAACCCATGTCCACTGAGTCAGTGATGCCATCCAACCATCTCATCTTCTGTCATCCCCTTCTCCCCCCGCCTTCAGTCTTTCCCAGCATCAGGGTATTTTCAAATGAATCAGCTCTTCGCATCAGGTGGCCAAAGTATTGGAGTTTCAGCTTCAACATCAGCCCTTCCAATGAACACCCAGGACTGATCTCCTTTAGGATGGACTGGTTGGATCTCCTTGAAGTCCAAGGGACTCTCAAGAGTCTTCTCCAACACCACAGTTCAAAGGCATCAATTCTTCTGTGCTCAGTTAGAAGGATACAAATCTATGACTGCAATAGAAAGCACAAGTAACTTTACTGAATGCCTGTGGTGTTACACTCCTAGCCTTTACTTGGCCCTGGTGGTGATAGTTTAGTTGTTCAGTTGTGTCTGGCACTTTGCAACCCTATGGACTATAGCATGCCAGGCTCCACCGTCCATGGGGTTTTCAAGGCAAGAATATTGGAGTTTGGGTTGCCGCTTCCTTCTTCAGGGAAACTTCCCGATCCAGGGATCAAACCCAGGTATCTTGTATTGCAGGCAGTCTCCTGCATTGCAGGCAGATTCTTCACCAACTGAGCCACTAGGGAAGCTTCTTACTTGGCTCTAATGGTGACTAAATGACTCCTCAGAGGAGTCATTGAGAAATGAACTGAGGAATGAATAGCTCACTGAGGAATGAACAAGATTACAGAAAACTAATATCATAATACTTTTGCTGATAATAGACTTCCTTTTTCTGTCTTTTCAGATTTTAGTATCAAGCATGGAGTTGACCTTCAGGATATAAAATGCGACTCCATAGAAATTTTGGCCATTCAAAATCAATATGAACCAGAGTACAGGCAACCAGGTAGAAATTTTGAATAAACCTCTGAGTTTATCAGAGGATATCTATATATGATGTAAAAGTACAATACATTCACATATAAAGTCTACTAAGAGACAGTTTTCATATTTAAAACTTGGTTATTGCAAACCAAGTTCTTTTATCTATCCCTTACATTTGTTCCTATCATTAACATCCTTCTAGCATCAAAACTGAATAATATATAGAGGAGAGTTACAAAGATTGAAGAAGAGGAATGAAGGAAATAGCAGTAATATTAAAAACAGAAATCTTATAATTTTATAATTCAGTAATAAAATTTTACCTCAGTATTAGCAATCTTGCTGACTCTTATTACAGTTTTGTAAATTTAACTTTTTAATCCCCAAAGCAATCTTATCATTATTGTTAATATTACTATCCTACCAAATTTGGAAGGTCAGAATCATATTTTGTCCCAGTGTAATGCCAGACTATGTTGCTTTTGAACTGTGCTGACAATTCTGTTATTTAGTTACATTTTTATCTGGATCAAATTAATCACCTGTTTGGAAGTATGCAGTTTTATTTATGAGAGTGATAGAAACACATCGGCTCTGTATCACAAATAATGATTATTTTTTCAAATCCACCTTATAAAAATATGATTCTGTGCTAGCCCACCTAGTCTCCAGACTTTTTAAGGTGAAGAATTACTCTCTATTAACACTGTTTGCTTAACATCACCAGTATTTAATACAGAGATAAAAATAGCACTGTGTCCTAAGTACTGACAGTATTAGCTGTCAGAATTTAAAACATTATTACACATAAAGTCTTAGAAATTATCTTAAATGGTAAATTTAATAAAGTTCAGTTATCATTGTATTTTTTAAAAATCGCCACTATCATAGCTGAGACACCATGTGATATATATATAGTCCTTTATATAGACGGAAATTTAACACTGTTATTTTGTATTTCAAATAATCCAAATTTATTTTGATTGAAAATTTTTATTGTAACAGAAAGATTGAACATAATAATTGCTTTAAAAGTCACAAATTATACATATTTATTCAATGTTTATATAACATGATTTTTATTAATTTTTATTAATAGAGTTAGAAATGCCATTAACTCATCTAGACCTAACAAACCACCATTCTTCAGTGAATTCATTATGTGCAGAACTTCAGACATTTCTATCTTCTCCTGTTTGTAAAATGTAAGTAAAGATTATACCTAGAACTCAAATTGCAATTCAGAAGAAGCAATCTTTAATTAAATTTCTCCATATAAAGTCAGTTTCCAAGATATTTCTGTGAAAAAAATATAAGAGGTTAAATGGTATTTATAAGAAACTGATGGGAATATATGAATATATATGTACATAACTGTTTTATTTTCTCTTTTATATATTTTTATTTACATTATCATGTTGGTTTTGCCATACATTGACATGAATCCGCCATGGATATACATGTGTTCCCCTTCCAGAACCCCCCTCCCACCTCCCTCCCGATTCCATCCCTCTGGGTCATCCCAGTGCACCAGCCCTGAGCACCCTGTATCATGCATCAAACCTGGGCTGGCAACTCATTTCACATGTGATAATTTACATGTTTCAATGCCATTCTCCCATATCATCCCACCCTTGCCCTCTCCCATGAAGTCCAAAAGACTGTTCTATACATCTGCGTCTCTTTTGTTTTTATATGTACAGAATATCTTTAGAAGGACACATAAAAATCAAGTAATGTTGGTTGAGCCCAGAAAGGAACTGGGTAAACTGACAATATATAGGAGCTAGTAAGTGATGGAGCTAGGCTCTTTTATAATTTTAGTATTTTGAATGTGAATATATCACCATTAAATATAAACAACTCAAAAATTTTAATTTTAAACTTAAACCATCTGCTTAGAAAATTGCCAGTGGATGCTTACCAATGACACTGCCTTTATTGGCACTCATTACCATGAAATACAATGTAGTAGTATATTGATTTGCTAGGGCTGCCGTAACAAATACCATAGACTGAGTGACTTAAACAATAGAAATTTATTTCTTCATAGTCCAGAGGCTAGAAATCTGAGATCTGGATATCAGCAGGGTTGGATTCTTTCTGAGTCCTCTCTCCTTGGCTTATAGAAAGCTGTCGTCTCCGTTTGTCTTCATGTGGTCTTTCCTCCATGCATGTATATGTCCTGATCTCTTCTTCTTAAAAGGATACCAGTTTTACTGGATTAGGACCCACTCTAACTGCCCCATTTAACTTAATTACCTCTTTAAAGGCCTTGCAGAATTCCAAAGAATAGCAAGGAGAGATAAGAAAGCCTTCCTCAACGATCAATGCAAAGAAATAGAGGAAAACAACAGAATGGGAAAGACTAGAGATCTCTTCAAGAAAATTAGAGATACCAAGGGAACATTTCATGCCAAGATGGGCTCAATAAAGGACAGAAATGGTATGGACCTAACAGAAGCAGAAGATATTAAGAAGAGGTGGCAAGAATATACAGAAGACCTTTACAGAAAAGAACTTCACGACTCGGATAATCTCGATGGTGTGATCTCTCACACTTAGCTAAAGCCAGACATCCTGGAATGTGAAGTCAAGTGGGCGTTAGAAAGCCTCACTACAAACAAAGCTAGTGGAGGTGATGGAATTCCAGTTGAGCTATTTCAAATCCTAAAAGATGATGCTGTGAAAGTGCTGCACTCAATATGCCAGCAAATTTGGAAAACTCGGCAATGGCCACAGAACTGGAAAAGGTCAGTTTACATTCCTATCCCAAAGAAAGGCAATGCCAAAGAATGCTCAGACTATCGCACAATTGCACTCATTTCACACACTAGTAAAGATGCTCAAAATTCTCCAAGCCAGGCTTCAGCAATACGTGAACTGTGAACTTCCAGACATTCAAGCTGGTCTTAGAAAAGGCAGAGGAACCAGAGATCAAATTGTCAATATCTGCTGGATTATCGAAAAAGCAAGAGTGTTCCAGAAAAACATCTATTTCTGCTTTATTGACTATGCCAAAGCCTTTGATTGTGTGGATCACAATAAACTGTGGAAAATTCTTAAAGAGATGGGAATACCAGACCATCTGACGTCTCTCTCGAGAAACCTGTATGCAGGTCAGGAAGCAACAATTAGAACTGGACATGGAACAACAGACTAGTTCCAAGTAGGAAAAGGAGTATGTCAAGGCTGTATATTGTCACCCTGCTTATTTAACTTATATGCAGAGTACATCATGAGAAACGCTGGGCTGGGTGAAGCACAAGCTGAAATCAAGATTGCCAGGAGAAATATCAATAACCTCAGTTATGCAGATGATACCACCCTTATGGCAGAAAGTGAAGAGGAACTAAAAAGCCTCTTGATGAAAGTGAAAGAGGAGAGTGAAAAAGTTGGCTTAAGGCTCAACATTTAGAAAACAAAGATCATAGCATCTGGTCCCATCACTTCATGGGAAATAGATAGAGAAACAGTGGAAAAAGTGTCAGACTTTATTTTTTTGGGCTCCAAAATCACTGCAGATGGTGATTGCAGCCATGAAATCAAAAGACGCCTACTTATTGGAAGGAAAGTTATGGCCAACCTGGATAGCATATTGAAAAGCAGAGACATTACCTTGCCAACAAAGGTTCATCTAGTCAAGGCTATGGTTTTTCCAGTAGTCATGTATGGATGTGAGAGTTGGACAGTGAGAAAGGCTGAGTTCCAAAGAATTGATGCTTTTGAACTGTGGTGTTGGAGAAGACTCTTGAGAGTCCCTTGGACTGCAAGAAGATCCAACCAGTCCATCCTAAGGAAGATCAGTCCTGGGTGTTCATTGGAAGGTCTGATGTTGAAGCTGAAACTCCAGAACTTTGACCACCTCATGCAAAGTGTTGACTCATTGGAAAAGACCCTGATGCTGGGAAGGGTTGGGGGCAGGAGGAGAAGGGGAAGACAGAGGATAAGATGGCTGGATGGCATCATCGATTCGATGGACATGGGTTTGGGTGGACTCTCAGAGTTGGTGATGGACAGGGAGGCCTGGCGTGCTGCGGTTCATGGGGTTGCAAAGAGTCGGACACGACTGAGCGACTGAACTGAACTGAACTGAAAGGCCTTGCCTCCAAATATAGTCATTCTAAGGTACTGAGAGTTAGGGCTTCAACATATGAATTTGAGGGAGGACACAATTCAGCCCATAGTAAGTAGTTAATAGCCCTGAAGTACAGCCAGATTGTCTGGCTCTGTCATTTACTAGCTCTGTCATCTTAATTGCCCTGTGCCTCAGCTTCCTTATCTATAATATTAGAATAATACTAGTACATACTCTGAGTTCTTAATTGTGATTGGCTAATCTGCCAGAGGAGAATGCTATTGGATTACTGGAAGCAACTGGAGCATCTCATCACTAGCTGCTCAGGCTTCTATTAATGGTCTCAGAAGAGTGTCACAGCATAAAATAAAGAAAGCTGACATTGAGGGCACCAATTATATTCATCTTCTGGCAAAGAGGGATTTCCTTTAGGAGGAGTAAATTTGTTTTAGAGCTATGCAGAACTCTACTGTGAACTAGAACTGCCCATATCAGATATGAGCTCTAACAAAATAGCATGGGACAAGTACAGAAACTCCCTATAAATTTGTTTAAATGCTTTAATCCCTTTGTTAAGGTGCAAGATGTTTATTTTCAGGGCCTATATTTCTTTTTGTGTGTGTTCTTTTACTCTTTTGCTTACTCCATATGCCCTTGTTGTTGTTGTTAACTCTCTAAGTCATGTCCAATTCTTTGCAACTCTATGAACTTTAGCATGCCAGCCTTCCCTGTGTTTCACTATCTCCCAAGGTTTGCTCAAACTTATGTCAATTAAGTCAGTAATGCCATTCAACCATCTCATCCTTTGTCCCCCTGCCCTCAATTTTTCCCAGCATCAGGGTCTTTTTCAGTGAGTCAGCTCTTCACATCAGGTGGCCAAAGTATTGGAGCTTAAGCATCAGTCCTTCCAATGAATGTTCAGGGTTGATGTCCTTTAGGATTGACTGGTTTGCATCTGTTAAGGCAGATTGTCAATTAGAAACAAAAACTAGCTGGAATTAATATAATCTTGAATTTCTAATATTGAAAGTATTTATTTAAACTGCAGTAAACTCATTTTAATCACACACATTTTATACCTACTTATTGTTATAATTCAAACACCTAATGAGAATTTATGAAATTAAGTCTTATCTGTGCTTACGATTTTCCAGTTAGAACAAAAAGACTTTTAAATTAGTCAAAGGTTTTAGGGCCTTTTTAAACAACTTTAAGAAACTGTCTCATTACTGGCAAATCATTTCCATTGGTTCATGAACATAAAAACTTAAAAATCCCTATTTAAAAATAAATTTACACATCAACTGTGAAACTGAAAACAAAGAGAACAAATGTTTTTAAAAAACAGAAAGGAAAAATAATATGTAATACTATTGTACTTTTAACTTGCTTTTATAGCCCTTATTACTTTTGTTTCAGAATACAACATTTTGGCTAGAGATATAACCAGTTAACAAGTATTTTTAGTTCCTGCTACATGTAAAACTCTATGCTAGATTTTATGGTGCTAAAAAAATGTCTGCATGGTGTTAAGCCTTTTTTCTATACTAACTGATTGCTGAATTGTGAATATATTTTTATATATGACCAAAGGAAATATCAAATTCAGACATGTCTTCAGAAAGCTCGATTAAGAATGAGGTCATTTGTCTATATTATGATCTTCTGCTGGACTTGGTTTGCCTAAATATTTATCCTTCCTTTTACTTTAAGATAATCACCTACAATCTGAGGTGTCAGGTTGTCAAGGAGACCTTGGCAAGGTTTAAGAACTATATAGCTTCTCAAATATTACCACCACATGCAAGATTTTGGGGTTATGTGAGTAAGTTGGGTGATTTGGACATAAGATCTAGTTGTCTGCTGCTACCCAGAATTGTCAATTAAACTCGCAGTACTTACAGTTAGCATGTTCATATATGTTCTATGGGGCTTCCCTGATGGCTCAGATGGTAAAGAATCTGCTTGCAATGCAGGAGACCTGGGTTCAATCCCTGGGTCAAGAAGATCCCCTGGAGAAGGGAATGGCTACCTGCTCCAGTATTCTTGCCTGGGAAATCCCATGGACAAAGGAGCCTAGGGGGTCAGTCCATGGGGTCACAATATGAACAGAGAAACTGAATATAATCACTTCTCACTTAGGAGGGTGTGGGAGGTTTGGGGCATAGATTAAAGGACTTGTGAAGTAATGGTCTCTTCCCTGTTGTTCTTATTTAGTCGTTTAGTTGTGTCCGACTCTTTGTGACCCCTTTATTTCTACATTAACTGATTGCTGAGTTGTGAATATATTTTTATGTGTGACCAAAGAAAACATCTCTGGACTACAGCATGCCAGGCTTCCCTGTCATTCATTATCTCCCAGAGGTTGCTCAAATTCATGTCCATTGAGTTGGTGATACCATCCAACCATCTTGTCCTCTGTCATCCCCTTCTCCTCCTGCACTTAATCTTTCCTAGCAATGAGTCAGCTCTTTGCATCAGGTGGCTAGAGTATTGGAGCTTCAGCTTGAGCATCAGTCCTTCTGATGAATATTCAGGACTGATCTTTAGGATTGACTAATTTGATCTCCGTGCAATCCAAGGAACTCTCAAGAGTCATCTCCAACATCACAGTTCAAAAGCATCAATTCTTCAGTGCTCAGCCTTCTTTATGGTCCAACTCTCACATCCACACATGACTACTGGAAAAACCATAGCCTTGACTAGACGGACCTTTGTTAGCAAAGTAATGTCTCTGCTTTTCAATATGCTATCTAGATTGGTCATAACCTTCCTTCCAAGGAGTAGGCGTCTTTTAATTTCATTGCTGCAATCACCATCTGCAGTGATTTTGGAGCCCAAAAAAATAAAGTGTGACACTGTTTCCACTATTTCCCCATCTATTTCCCATGAAGTGATGGGACTGGATGCCATGATCTTCGTTTTTTTAATGTTGAATTTTAAGCCAGTGTTTTCACTCTCTGCTTTCACCTTCACAAGAAGCTTTTTAGCTCCTGTTCATTTTCTGCCATAAGGGTGGTGTCATCTGCATATCTGAGGTTATTGATATTCTCCTGGCAGTCTTGATTCCAGCTTGTGCTTCATCCAGCCTGTGTTTCATCCAGGCATTTTGCATGATGTACTCTTCATATAAGTTAAATAAGCAGGGTGACAATATACAGTCTTGACGTACTCCTTTCCCAATTTTGAACCAATCCATTGTTCCTACTACCTACAAATTTTTGACCTCATACCTACTAATGAGCTGTATTTACTGATTTACACTGCTTGTCATACATACATCTTTCTCTCCTCAATACCAAAAACACACAGACACATCACTCACTTACCCACAGAACTGAAGGACCTTTTACTTCCTGAAACTTTAGGATCTTTTACTTCCTGAAGAGGTAAAGGAGACAGAAATTTTTTATAGTTCTGATCCTCAGCCAGTAGAAGCTCCAGAAATTTTGTTTAGAAAGGACTTGGGTCCATTGTTAAAGTGTATTATATATATTACCTAATATTAAACTTTAACTCTTCTTTTTCAGTAATTTGCTTACTGCTGAAGAATCAGCTAAAAAATACCATATGCTATGGCAGTTATAAAGCTGCCAAAGCTCTCTGAACTCATTTTTGATTAGAGGTAAAAATTGATTTTGAACCCTAAATAAAAAGTATAGATGAAAAGTTACAATCAGTAGAAATGTATTGTTATTTTTGGACATGCTTCTCTGTCCATGGGGTTCTCTAGGCAAGAATACTGGAGTGGGTTGCCATTTCCTTCTCCAACTCTGTCCCTACTTAAGCTAAAAAGTAATGGAAAGCTCTGTGCCATAACATCTAAAATGATAATTACCATAAAATATGATAAAACATATCTTATTTAGGCTCATTATAATGAGAAAATTTCTGATTTAATAAGTCTTACATTAATTTTTCAAAATATTATTAAATGTATTAATTTAGTAATTACTAAACTGGTCAAACAAAGTTTTATTTCCTGCTAAATTGTAGAATAATTTTAACTTCATGATATTTCCATAGATTGAAATAAACCTTTACGTGACTTCTGTTGCTATAATATTTTAGACTTTTACAAATATTAGCATCTTGAAAAATGAAATACTAGATAAGTTTGTTTTATTTTTACTCTAATTTGTAAAAATCTACTTTATAAGAGATTTCTAGTGTGGCTCTGTTGTTGTTTTTTCCATTTTTTTGCTCTGTAGATTGTTTCTCATATTTGTTGTTTGGTTTGTTTTGATTTTTTAAGTGCCAAGAACGAAGAGCCCAACAATCAATATTTACTTACAGATTTGAAAAAGATATTTTCTATTGAAGAAGAAAAACTTATGGTTAATCCTATAAATGCAGAGTGGTGGAAAGAAGCAAAACTAAATGTGACAGAAATTTTGGAACCTCTAAGTACATATTTGTGTCATAATAATTTATCTTCCGATGATACTAAACTGGAGACATTTTTACCTACAAATGTGCCTCAATTAGAACGTAAGTATAATAGTAAATATCACTTCTGTAAATATTTTCAGAATGAGAAAATGTTAGATATTGGCTTTCCAGGAGGTAATTGGGAAAATACAACTAAATTCCAGCATTTAATATAGCCCTGGCTCTGCCAGAATTTATAACTTTGACCTTCACTAAGCCCGATTTTCTTCCTTGAAAAAATGAGGGAGTTTGACAAACTAATCCTTAAGTCTCTTTCTGTGCTAAAATTCTGTAGTCTCAGCTTTAAATCTCTAGACATTTTCAGTTAAAGAGAAATTGTTTCTCTTTCCTTTTATAAACGATAATTTCTAGCCCATTTTCTGTTTACATCAGCCTAGGTGTAAACCAGCACCATTATTTTTTGACCTGACAGCTGAGTTTTAAGTGTTCAGTAATGTGTAGTAATCTCTTTTCAACAATAGAAATCATCCTTTGATACCAAAAGGTTTAGTCATTAGGTGTTTTTAAACTTGATACAATTTAAGTATTTTATTTAGGAATTTTATATCTGTGGATTTTTTTTGAAGATTTTATTCAGAAACTTTTTCTAGTATTTTATTTAGGAACTTTATGTTCTCCCAAATTCCTTGAGCTTATTTATGATCATTGCCTTGAACTCGTTATTGAGTAGATTGCTTATCTTCACTTAGTTCTTTCTGGGGTTTTATCTTGTTCCTTCATTGGGAACATATCCTTCTGTCTCTTCATTTTGTCTAATTCACAGTTTTTATTTCTATGTGTGGGGTAGGTTGGTTATGTTTCCTAGTATTGGAAAAGTGGTCTTTTGGAGCAGTCATATATGTCCCAGCAGCGCCCTCCCTTCTGGCCATGAGAGCTATGTGCACTAGGGATACCTCCTATGTGGGCTGTGTAGGCACTTCTGTTGTGGCAGATTAACTGATGTGAGCGGTCTGATGGGCGTGGCTGACCCCTTGTCTGGTTGGTTGCCAAACCCTGTTTTTGTGTGGAGGCCACTGGCCACTGTGGATGGGGCTGGGTGGGTGGGGCTGGGTCACAAAGTGGTTGGCTGTGGAGCTGGAGACCCCAGGATTACTGTTGATCTACTCATGGGTGGAGCCAGGTCCCAGAATGGCTGATTGCAAAGCTGGGAGTCCTGGATCTACTGTCAGCCTGCTGGTAGGTGGAACTGGTTTTTGACATGGTTAGCTGTAGGGTTTGAGGCTAGGATCAGCCAGATAGTGGGTGGGTTTAAACCCTCAGGTGGCTGGCTGAGGAGCCCAAAGTGTCCCAGAACTGATGTTAGCCTACTGATGGGCTGTGGTAGGGCTCAGATGATCCAGGGCTAGTGCCCACCCACTGGCAGATGGAGCCAGGTCCTGGGGTCTCATAGCTGATACTGGCCTCTGGTGGGCAGAGTTGAGGCCTAAGAGATCCTGGGCTGTTGTCCAGCCACCGGTGGGCAGATATGGTTCCTTGGCCTTCTGGTGGGCAGGATCACACCCCAGGGTGGCTGGAGGTTTGGGGGGCTTGCTTGTAGGTGGTACTGTGTCTCCACACAGCTAGCTCCTGGGCCTGAGGAATCTCGGTACTAATGCCCAAAAGACTGGTGGGTGGGACCTGACCCAGTGCTAAATAGGCTAGAGGGAGGATTTCAAAATGGCACGTATCAGCACTAGAATCCTTATGGCAGAACATGTGTCCAAAAGACGGCTACTGCCAACATCTGTGCCCCTAGGATGAGCTCCAACTGCCTCTGCCTTCTTGGAAATCTCTCCAAGGTCAGCTGGTAGGTCTGACCCAGGCTCCTTTCAAAGTATTGCTTCTGCCCTGGGTCTCAGGGTGAGATTTTGTGTGCCTCCTTTGAGAGTAGAGACTGTTTCCTACAGCTCTCCAGAAATAAAGCCCTAGAAACCTTCAAAGTCAGCTGTTCTGGGGACTCATCTTCCTGGTGCATGGAATCACCAGCCATGGAAGTTCGACATGGGGCTCTGTAAATGAAATTCTGGTTCATCCCCTAAAAGGAATCTTGTACCCATTAGCAGCACTCCCGTTCTCTGTCTTTATAGATTTGTCTCTTCTGGATGTTCTGTAGAAACAGAACCATGAAATATGTGGTCTTTTGTGACTGACTTACTTCATTTAGCGTGTTTTCAAGACCCATCCATATTATAGCGTGTGCATACCTTAGTATAGAGTGTTGATTAAGTAGCTTGTCCAATTTTTAATTGGGGTTCTTTTAAAATGTTAAGTTATAAGAGTTCTTTATATATATTGGATACAGTTTTTTTTAAGTGTATGTATTGCAAGTAGTTTCTTCTGGTCTGTGGCTTGCTTGGTACGTAAGTTTTTGACCCTTACCTTAGAGTAACTGTTACCTCTAGGGCTATCTATGAGTAGCTGTAAGCCTATTGGCAATGGGCTGGAATTATTTCTTTGCCCAGTAACCTTAGCTCCAGTAGTAGGAAAAGAGGTGCTGAATTTTTATCCTTTAAAAAATTATTTTATTCAGAGAAAACATTGATTTTAAAAGCAGTAAACAAAGTCCTCCTAAGGATCACATTTTATTAATAGGAACCTAGAACTAAAGGTTATCTTAATACCCTAGTAGAACACCCATTTGGGCATGAGAATCATTGGATATTTTTATTTTCCATCTTCAGCACGGTTAGAACATGAAGATTGTTCCTCTCCTCTTGTACTTATTAATGAGCAATCTACAAATGATCATTTATCATCTCCACAAAAGACTCCATCTCCAACTAAAGAAGTATCAGAACATGTCTCTGTTGAAGGACCAAGAAAAGAAGAAAAACCAAAGAATGACCTAGAACTAGGTTATGGAATAATCCAAAACAAAGAAAATAAAGATCACTTGGAACTTGACAGCACAGTACCATCTACTGAATCAACTTCCTCTTCAAAAATTGAAAAAGCATCTTTTAAACATGGTAAAAAACGGGATAATAATTTGGACCTTTTGAGCGACTTTATTATGCTGCGAAATAAGTATCTGACTTGTACCTCAAAGACTGAAGTCACAGACAATGATGGAAAAGATGGTGGGTAACTTAGTAATAATTTGGTGTAGGTATGATAGTTTCAAGGACTAAGCAGATAATTTATTATAGAAAGTAAAGAAATAAAGTTCTTCAGGTAAAACATGTTATTCTTCAAAGAAAATATCATTGATTCATGACACATTGTATAAAGAGATGGATATGGGATATACAGGTATAAATGTAGATATGTATTTTCAAAAAAATTTAAAAGCACATTTAAACTTGTAAGAAAAGCCACTATTTGTAAAAACACTTTCTATAACTTAGTCATACAGATTCATAGTGTTTCTAACTTTTGCTGATTTTTCTGCCATTCTTTTTTCTCTTTTAGCTCACAGTTCTATATCAATATTTTAACTTATGTTTTAATATGTACTTAAGAATCTTTTGTCCATTTGATTGCTTATTACTCCTTTTAACTTTACCAAAGAGTTTCTGTTTGACTTGTAACTGTTTACATTAATTGCTTATAAACATATCCAAGTAGTATGTGTCATATCATTTCACTCCTGGTAAAAAAAATTCTAGAATATTCTAGAATGTTTTTGATATAGGTTATCCAAGTGAAACAGGTACAAAACTATTTTATGAGACTTAGAGTATACATAGGTATAACTATCCTATGTACTATTAATGTACACAAGGTCTTGCCCCTGAATAAACCAGAAGTAAAATATATACCAAAAATTAGTTTCAGGTCCAATGAGCTTGCTAACTAAACATCAGAATTGTGGAGAGTAGCTTCTCAGCCCCAGACTATGCTGGACTGGGCCAAGATTCCCCATGATTGGGGAACTGCTTGGGATTCAAGACATAGAAAAGCAGAAAAGAATGCTTGTTCTTTGTGTGCAGCATGATATGAAAGCCTTTTATAGATCTGTTTAAAGTTATAATACTTTGTCAGTCAGTGCGTTTTCACAACAAAAAATTCAATGAAAATGCAGGAAAGTACTTAAAATCCCAGAATTTTATGACCCTTTATGTTGATATATATTTGCTGTAAAGTTTCTTTTTATATAATAACGTGACCACCTTATAACCTCCTTTGCTAGGAGACAACTCTATATGTAACAGATATTTCTAACCAATTTGCACCATAATTCAGAGCATAATTTCTATACATTGAAAGAAAGCAAAATAGAATTATCTTATGAATGGAATACATAAACAGGAATTTTTTATAAGATTTGTTGTTTTCAGGTTCATTAATGTTTTCAGTTTCTATTCATATTTGAGGCAAAGAAAAAAGAACTCAATCCAAAATTAGCACTGACATCCCTTCCTGTTTGTCATACTTGTGATGATATCTTGTTAGAAGGGATGTTGGCAACAGAGAGAGGAAGCAATAAAAAAGAAGAAAAAGATAAAGAGAATGTTTTCTTATTAAGAAGTTAGCCATTAATTAAACACTGAAAAGAACATTCATGTTAGGTGGGAATGCTTCTGCACGCTTGATGTTTCCTCACTTAGTTTTTTGTTCCTGGCCTCTTTGTCCTTTAATGTGTTCTCCCCAGAGGGCCTGGAATGAATTATGTGTATAGTAAATTTGAAAAAGAGAAAGTTGGCATAAGCCTACAGGAATGAGCTGCCCCACAAGTAGCAGTCCTTCTCGTCTGCTTCTCTACGTCATGCATCTTTTCCAAGCAGGTCCCAGCCATGCGGAACCCTGGCCCACCCAGTATAATCTGGGCCAGGGTAGGTACTCTGCCGATTTCAGGTGTTTATTTAACAAGCTCACCTGACTCTCGGGCCAAGCTTCTTTCTCTCACTTAGTTTTAATTACAGAGGTAATGTTTTGGTATGTATTTTTATTTCTTATCTTATTTTACAGTTGATGCCAGGGCAAGGAAAAATGTTAGAATTTATTAGGTCCACTCAAAAACTCTGATTTTTTAATTAAAAAAAGAGTATTTAATCATAGCTACTTACATTATTTATACTTGCAAATAATAACAAACTAGTTTAGGATATTTTACTCTATTTTTTTCTGCTGTGTATTTAAAGCTAATAGAAGAAAAGTATTTAAAGCTAATGTTATTGAACATTATGTGCCAGGCACTAAATCACTTTTTAGAGAAAAACATGATACTGTCACTGACCTTGAGAAGCTTCCAGTATAATAAAGTGTACCAGACTTCCAGATAATTTCAGTATAACGTTGTCAGTGCCAGGAGAGTATGCCGAGTGCTGAGGAAACACAAAGGAGAGGCACTCTGCTGGCCTGGAAGTAGAGTGCGCAGGTCCATAAGGCTTGTTATAGGAAATGCCTGAGCGCTAAAAGGTAAGTAGTAGTGAGACATGAGTTGAACATTGACTTAGCAACTGAACAACAACAACAACAAAGTAAGAAGTGATCCTATTAAGAAAGGATGGAGGCAGGTAGGGTTTGGGGCCTAGAAGAGGATTAGTAGCAGAGGAGGGGTATATGGACAGTCACAGAGAAATGAAGTAGAATGGAATGTGCCTCTTAGATGTCGGGAACCGTCCTTGGCATTTATAACACCTTATAACAATATTCAAAGTAGATATATTAATCCATATTTTACACATGAGAAAACTGAGGCTTCATCAGAATTGGGATTGAAACACTGATTTGATGCCACAGTTCTTTCCTTTATTACCATTCAGCTTCCTACCCAGCATCATGTTAAGTTCATTGACCAGGATAGTTTTTCAGTTTAATACTGATGCATTTCAAAGAACTTTAACGATTATGATCATATTATAAGAAAGCATTTTAATCAACATTAAGTTGCCCTGAACAATGCAAATTAATGTTTTCATTAGAACTTCAAAACGAAGAGGAACTTTCTTTGACTCTTCAAGAAGAAAGCCCTATTGTTTGTAATAATAAAACCCTAGAGGAAACAAATCAGGAAATGAGAGCAGATAATGTCATCGAAATTCCAGCATCAGGTATATATTATGCTTTCGTAAATGCCTTCAAATTTAGTAAATTTGAAAGAGCATATATTAAAATGTTTCAAGGTGGTAATGTGTTTCTAAAATTTAGGTATCTACAATATACCTTATTTTCCATGTAATTTTCTTCACTTGTTTCAGATATTTCTTCATTCGAGTCTTACTTTCAAATTATTTCCAAACTCAGAATGCCTTATTTACTGCCTCTGCCCTCCCTGACTTGCCCTACTCTGGTCCACCAATTATTATTTCTTCCTTCATTTAACTTGCTGATTTCCTGCATTCCTCAGAGAAGAGCAAACTGCAGTTTCTCAAACTCTGACTCTTCTGTCCAGTCTGGAAAAATAAACCGTTAATGGTTGCTCAGTCTGTTCTCTTACCCACCATCAGGGTGGTGTTATTGATTCCTATACTGATTAAAGTGATTTGTTCTACTGTAAAGAAAACTGTTCTTTACATTGACTCCCAAAGAACAGCCTGCTTAAGAACATCATGCTCATTGTGAAAATCAATAAGGAAATAGATGCTAGTTCTTTAGTATCATTTCATCTTTTAGTTAAATTTCATTTATGACCTTTATATGATAATACATATCTTTAAATACTGATCTAGTGAAAACTAAAAATAATTTGTTACTGTTATAAATGTGTTCAGCTTAAGGTTATAAACTAATACTGGAGGAAAAAGAAAAAATATTGTGTGATTCTCTTTATATGGCTCCTCATGCTTGCCTTGTCAAATTAATTCAAATAAACAAGATAGCCATAACATTACACTTATTCTACAGAGGTGTTTTTTGTTTTGTTGTTGCTAGTTTATTTAGAATAAATATCCTAAAATAAGCTGTTGTACAGTCTCATGATTTTTAACTCATGGGAATTTGGATGGAGTTCAGGTTTCCATGAAGTACCATGTGTAACTGGTTTGTCAAAAAGAACATACCAGCCTTATAAAAACACTACCTTTAATGTTTTTATTTTTGCAGATAGCCAGTGCCAAGCATATTGTCTCCTGGAAGCAGCAGCTTCTCCTATCTTAGAGAAACTTGTATGCCTCTGTACTCTTCCTGCTGCTAACTGGAAATTTGCCACTGTCATTTTTGACCAAACAAGGTTCCTCTTGAAAAAACAAGAAAAAATAATAAGTGACGCTATTCATCAAGGTAAGTGCAAATAAAAGTCACACTATTTAAAAGAATATGAATTTATGGGTTATTATAAAATGCAGAAATTAGTCACAGATGGAGGTATAACTATAGTTCAGCATACGGCATCCACAATCCAATGCTGGAAGATCAGCTGAGCAAGGATTAAAAAGGTAAAAATACAAGTATTCCCTCCTTTTCATGTTTGCACTGTGCTACTTTGATGTTACGAAAGACCTGCATAAGTATATGTTTTCACTAACTGAAAGAAATCAAAGAGGATTTTCATTTTTATGAAAAAAGGTATTGGCTTCTTTACTCCATTTCAGCTTATGAAAGTTTTCATAGGAATGCTCTGTTTTCGAATAGTGGAGGAAACCTGTATCTAGTATATACTACCCATAACTGTTCTCCTGTTGTTCCTGACTCTCAGTGATCACTGTTTATTTGCTTTGATCTGCATTAATTTGACCAGTAGTTTTCAAACTTTTTAGCAGAATTCTTTGTTCAATGAATATTTCATAGCATCCCATTATATAAAACCAAGAAAAGCAGAGTTTCTCTGGTTAACTTGTGCCTAGAATCCTGTCTTCTTGGCCTCCCTTTTGCATGCAGTCTATCCAAAATCCAATCTATCCAATCAATAAGGTCTGGAACTACATGGAATATATTCATTAGATAATTCACCTGTCCCTATGAGTACCTGTCTTGTTGGAACCCTATCATAGGATAAATATTCTCAGGTATCCACCTCCAAGTCAAGGTATTGCTTTGTGTTTTGATCCCCCACCTTCATCTAAACCAGTTGGCAAATTATGAGTAGTTTAATTTTCTTTTTGTTTCCCAACTGGGAATCATTGACCATTTTCCTGCCAGGAGTAGAAATAATTGAACATTCTTTGGGAACAACAAGAGTATGAGCTCAGATTAGCTGTCTGGGCTGGAATACCAGCTCCATCATTTTTTCATAGATTGACCTTGGGCAGCTACTTAAATATGTTAAGACTGTTTTCTCATCCATAAAATGAAAATTATCATGAACTTGTCTAATAGGGTTATTGTTATAAGTTCAATAAAATAAACAGATTATATACAACTTGGCACCTAATAAGCACACAATAATAAATAGCATTTATTATTGCTAAACATTTGCATTTATTATTGTTAAGCATTCTGATATGTAGCCTAAAATTCTAATGTATATCCTGTTTTTAAATATGTTCTTGCTTACCTAGGTAAAAATGATGAAAGAGAAATGACATTCAAGTATGCTGCTCTCTTACACCTTTTGGTAACAATTAGAGATGTCCTTCTAACCTGTGACTTGGACACAGCATTGGGTTGGTGTGAAAATTTTTTATTTCCTCTTTTCTTCTTATTAAAATGTTTACTTTTCTGGAAAAGATGCTTTGTAAGAAATTATATAGCTTCTTTACTTCTGCATTAAACATTATATACATCTTGAAAAAATATGATGGATTATATATTAATTCTCTTTATGTTCTTTAAAAGAAATTTTCTATAACTATCATCACCTAGAAAAATAGGCTTAGGATTCCCTATTCTAGGCTTAAATTATAGACTCGTAATAGATTTGACTGTGTAATTATTATCATACACCTGCTTTTTAATGTAAGATGACACTTTGCCATATTCCTTTTAGGTCCTCATTGAATGTTTGTGACTTCGAATCTTTGCTAGATGAAATATAGCTAAATTATTAATACTAAGACCTTTTGCAATTATTTTCACTTGTGCATGTAAATTAGGATATGAATTACTTCAGTATTAAAAATCAACTCATTTTGAATGCATTGAAAATTTTAAAGAGTTTGGAAATTTTTTCTAAACTATCAAAATCCTTAAAGTATCTATCTTACCACATTACTGCTTAGACCCCTTACTGCAAGCTGTTTAGACTTGTTTAGTAATGATGTATTTATAGGATTATATTTTATAACTTAAGTTTCCAGAATCCATTGGCAGTCCAGGGGTTGAGACTCTGCTTCAACTGCAGGGGCACAGGTTCTACACCTGGTTGGGGGAGCTAGAATCCCACATGCACATGCCCTGCAGTATGGCCCTCCCTACCCCCAAAAAACCATTATACATAAAGTGAAAATAATTTTTTTCTGATCTGCAACCCAGACATTTTCTCTTCTATATGACCCACACTAATAGTAATTCTCTAAACCAAGGTTTTGTTAAGTATTGGGCAGTAGCAAGTTATAATTGTACTCCCTCTACAATACTGGGAGTTATAATACTTGGTCAAATATTATATTAGTACAACAAACTGGAAAATTCTTAAAGAGATCGGAGTACCAGACCATCTTACCTATCTCCTGAGAAACCTGTATGTGGGTCAAGAAACAGGGTGCTCAGGGCCAATGCACTGGGATGACCCTGAGGGATGGGATGGGGAGGGAGGTGGGAGGGGGGGTCAGGATGCAGAACACATGTACACCCATGGCTGATTCATGTCAATGTATGACAAAAACGACTACAATATAGTAAAGTAATTAGTCTCCAATTAATGTAAATTAATTAATTTTAAAAAAACAGAGTCTTACATGGAACAACTGACTGGTTCAAAACTGGGCAAGGACTACAACAAGGCTGTATATTGTCACCCTGATTATTTAACTTTTATGCCGAGTACATCATGCAAATTGTTAGGCTGGATGAATTGCAAGCTGGAGTCAAGATTTCTGGGAGAAATATCCACAGCCTCAGATATGCAGATGATACCATTTTAATGGCAGAAAGTGAGCAGGAACTCAAGAACCTCTTGATGAAGATAAAAGAGGAGAGTGAAAAATCTGGCTTGAAATTCAGCATTAAAAAAACTAAGACCATGACATCTAGTCCCATTACTTCACACCAAATAAAAGGGGAAAAAGTGGAAGCAGTGACAGATTTTCTTGGGTTCCAAAATCACTGCACATGGTGACTGCAGCCATGAAATTAAAAATTGCTTGCTCCTTGGAAAGAAAGTTATGACAAACCTAGACACCATATTAAAAAACAGAGACATCACTTTGCCAACAAAAATCTGCATAGTGAAAGCTGTGGTTTTTCCAATAGTCATGTACAGATGTGAGAGTTGGTCCATAAAGAAGGTTGAGTGCTGAAGAATCCATGTTTTCGAAATGCGGTGCTGGAGAAGACTCTTGAGAGTTACTTGGACAGCAAGGCGATCAAACCAGTCCATCCTAAAGAAAATCAACCTTGAATTGTTCATTGGAAGGACTGATACTGAAGCCAAAGCTCCGATACTTTAGCCAACTGATGCAAAGAGCTGACTCATAGGAAAAGACCCTAATGCTGGGAAAGATTGAGGGCAGAAGGGAGAGGTTGAGATCGTTGGATAGCATCACTAAATCAATGGACATGAATTTGAGTAAATTTGAAGATAGTGGAGGACAGAGGAGCCTGGCATACTGAAGTCCATGGAGTTGCAGAGTTGGATATAACTTAGTGACTGAACAACAATAACCTTTTGAAAGCCCAACATGACGCTCTCCCTTTCTTCTCCAGTTAAAGCATTTGATTGTTGATGCTGGGTCAAGTTGTCCTGTCTCTATTCTTAGACAACGATAGTCCTAGTTTACAGCACCTGAAACTAATATAATGGTATAGTGTCACATGCCCTTGTTTAGTCTCCTGCCTTCATTATACTTCTCAGCTTCCACAAAAGATTGTTAGTCCTACCAACAGCTAGGCTAACTATTAAAGCAAAATAGTAAGACAGAATATCAGAATCTAGAATATCTGGGCTCCCAGGGAGAGTACAGAAAAAGGCATAGCAACCCACTCCAGTATTCTTGCTTGGAGAATCCCCATGGACAGAGGAGCCTGGTGGGCTACAGTCCATAGGGTAGCAAAGAGTCAGACACAACTGAAGTGACTTAGCATGAAAGCACATAGGGAGAAAACAGTTGACTCACTCCTGCTCAGTTCAGTTCAGTTCAGTCACTCAGTTGTGTCTGACTCTTTGTGACCCCATGAACTGCGGCATGCCAGGCCTCCCTGTCCATCACCAACTCCCGGAGTTCACCCAAACCCATGTCCATTGAGTAGGTGATGCCATCCAACCATCTCATCCTCAGTCGTCCCCTTCTCTTCCTGCCCTCAATTTTTCCCAGCATCAGGGTCTTTTCAAATGAGTCAGTTCTTCGCATCAGATGGCCAAAGTATTGGACTTTCAGCTTCAACATCAGTCCTACCAATGAACACCCAGGACTGATCTCCTTTAGGATGGACTGGTTGGATCTCCTTGAAGTTCAAGGGACTCTCAAGAGTCTTCTACAACTCCATAGTTCAAAAGCATCAATTGTTCGGCACTCAGCTTTCTTTATAGTCCAACTCTCACATCCATACATGACTACTGGAAAAACCATAGACTTGACTAGATGGACCTTTGCTGACAAAGTAATGTCTCTGCTTTTTAATATGCTGTCTAGGTTGGTCATAACTTTCCTTGCAAGGAGTAAGCATCTTTTAATTTCATGGCTACAATCACCATCTGCAGTGATTTTGGAGCCTGCTCAATACTTAGCAAAATCTTGAATTAGAGAAATAATATTTATGGAGGGTTGGTTAAAGTATATTCACCTTTAAGTACTCTACATTTTGCCCTAAGATTAAGTGAGACTGTTGAAAGCTATATACTCTTGAATTCTTTTTGTTACTCAAAGAAATGCATTTACTAAATCAAACTTTGGCATGACTATTTGGCTACCTTGAGGAATACTCATAAAAGTAAAATCTTTGTTGGAAAAATGTAACTTCTTAAACCCTAGCTACCAAGCCATGATGAATAACCTTGCTACCTTGGATATTTTTAGTGGAAAGCTTTCTCACTCTTCTAAACCTCTCAAAATCAAAGAGCAAGTTAGGTTGACCTCCTTTCTTCTTCTGTGAGTAGTGGCAGCCGAAGAAAGGTCCATATGGCCTGGCTGCCTACCCTGGACCCAGATTCTGTATTTTCCCTCAACTTCCAGTTTGTGTGTCTCTCCCAAGCTAGCAAGGTAATGTGCTTTAAGGTTAAAGGTTTCACTTCTGGGCTTTAACACAGAAATGAAGTTGGTATTGTGTAATGGGTTCTGTAATAGAGATACATAGTAACAGCACAAAAGATGGTAGTGGCTATTATGCTTTCAAGGGGATTATTTTCTTTGAATGAGTAAGAGTTTGTCAAGTAAATAAAGTATTAAAAGGTATTGTAGGCAGAATTAAGAGCCCAGAAAAATGATTCAGTGAGTGTGTGACAAACAATTCCATGTGGCTAAATTGAAGAGTACAAGGTGGAAAGCCATGAATGCTAAGCTACAAGAAATAAGAAAGAGTCAAATCATGAAAAGTCTTTTCAGCTACAAAAAAGACTTCAGTTACTATTCTGTAAATGATAGGGAACCACTGGAACAGGGAGGCGACTGGACTAAGTTTGTCTTTCAGGTTACATCTACTAGCAGTACAGAGAATCAGTGAGAAGCTTTGAGATTAGGAAGCAGAAAGAACATAAGTCAGTCTCTAAATTGCCCATTATTCTAGCTGTATTAATATAAAATTAGAATTAATATGTACATAATATAAAAATAAGAACATGAGCATTATATTTTTTATTTTTGTATTTGTTGCCCAAATATTCACTAAATAGCTGATCTACATAAGTTACTCTGCCAGGTCTCTACTCCAGTAATTCACAAAATTCATTGTGCAGCAGAATCACTAGAAATCTATAGACATAGGAACCCCGGGGACTCAATCTAGATTTCTTGAATATGAACTTTCAAGGATAGGTCTCAAGATTCTGCGTTTAGAGTTGCTTTTAGAGAGTCTGAATTTAGGCACTGCTGTTTAGGCAGCTACCTAAATTAATTATCATATATAAATATGGATTATGAGAGCTTATAGACTAATGAGGTTGTTAAGCCATATACACAAATAACCAGAAATCAAGTGCAAAAGCTGTATTGATGCCATACCAAGAAAATCTCAGTGAGATATATTACCACAGGACTTCTTGGCAAGTAAGTGTATATTCTAGGGTTTAAGAAGAAGGCCAAAAAAAAGAAAAGAAAGCAGTAGCATTTAATGAGTCAGAAAGCAGAAAAGGATGGGGAATATTCAAAGAATCTGTAGCGTCTATCCGGTGGTATTGGTATTGTGTAGCTTATAAATAGACTTTGGTATACATTTCTCAGCTTTGTTTAATTTTAAGGGGATCATTCCGACCCAGAGATTGAACCTGGGTTTCCTGCAGTGTGTTCAGATTCTTTACCATTCGAGCCACCAGGGAAGCCCAGTAAAGGGAAATTTAACTGTCTCTGCTATGACCTTTATTTCCCTTTTAGATTTTTACCATGGAGTTTCTAAAAGAACAAAAAGATACGCTTTTTTTCCTACTTCTGTTTTTAACAGGATATTTGTCAAATGCAAAAGATATCTACAAAAGCGTTTTCGGTTCCTATTTGTATGACATTTGGCGACAACTGGAGATTGTACAGTTTATAAGGGGGGAAAAGCCTGAAACCAACTATAAGTTACAAGAATTGCAATGTCAGATACTAAATTGGATGCAAAGTAAACAGCAAATTAAGGTAAGTATTGAAATAAAGCAGATTACAACCATCAGCTCATATAAGAATTGGACGTAAGATAAATTTTTGCATTTAATTTGAAATTATGAAATAACGTAGTATACACAGTTTGGTCCCTTGACAGTTTTCTCCATAGTAAGTTAGTCGGACAGAATCAAACCCAGAGAAAGGGTCATTTGTATCATTATTTGTATGTCTTGAATTTTAAAAATACTTTCATTTTTATTATACATAGCTTTCTATGGATTGATTAGTCCTTCAAATCTCAAACATTTTGTTTTCTGCTTGTAAGTTCATGAACATATACCTAACAACAAATCTCTGGTAATTAACTTTTAGATATTGAGCCAGAATCTTCCATAATTCTTTTTAAAAGCACTTTATTTCTTGGATTATATTGGAAATTCTTTCCCACTCTACCTCAAGCATTGGACAAAAACTTTGCATAAATAAAAATTTAAGAGAATATACCTTAAAAAATATTTTCAAGCAGTAAAACATCTACCTGTGGCTGACTCATGTTGATGTTTGACAGAAAATGCTGAAATTCTGTAAAGCAATTATCTTTCAATTAAGAAATAAATATTAAAAAAAAAACTTTAAATCAGGAAACAAATTTGGTCTTTTTCTTCATTTTCCTGTCTATCCCTACTGTATCTTTATATCCCCAACCCTATGGTTATTGGATAGCATAACCAACTCAGTGGACATGAATTTGTGCAAACTGCGAGACAGTGAAGGACAGAGAAGCCTGGAGCGCGGCAGTCCATGGGGTCACAAAGGGTCTGACTCAGCCACTGAACAACAAGACATTCAAGACTGGGGGTGACAGCATCGTGGCAAGATAAGATGCTCTCTTTGTCTCTCCCCTTCAATCTACAGCCAGGAAAGCATCCACCAGTCAACACAAGGGCCTCTGCCCAACACACCAGGACACTAAAGAGCGCCACACATCGGTACGTCTAAGGTGGGTGGGATGGAACACACGGAAGAGGCAGAGCTGGAGGATCAGCACAGGCAGTGTGCCTGCAGTTTTGGTCCCTGAACCACAACAGCAGAGCCCACAGGCCCCGAGAGCCCAGTAGCAGCAAGGGAGGCATCGCACCTGACTCCAGCCTCCCGCTTGCAGTGGCATCCAGAGCCTCAGATAACGGGGCAGCAGGGGCAGGGAGGCCTGTGGCCCTGTCCCTCCAGCTGGCTGCAGAGCCACCATCCTCCACCTGCAGTGGGTGAGCCCAGAAACCTGAGAACTGTGGACGAGGCAGAGGCGCACATGCCCCCGGTTCCTCCTCCTGGCCTTCCCCCCCTCCTGCAGTGGCAGAGCGCGGGACTCCGGGGATACAGGCGAGACCACCATCCTAGTACCGCAGGCAGTGACAGCAGTGACACCGGAATCAGCAAGGCGCCAACCACCCCAGAGGCACAAGCAGTGATGACAAACGCACTGCGACACAGACACTGCAGGGTCAGCTCAGCTCAGTCGTGTCCGACTCTGGACCCCACGGACGGCAGCGCGCCAGGCCTCCCTGTCCATCACCAGCTCCCGGGGCTGACTCAAACCCATGTCCATCGAGTCGGTGATGCCATCCAACCGTCTCATCCTCTGTCGTCCCCTTCTCCTCCCGCCTTCAATCTTTCCCAGCAGCAGGGGCTTTTCCAATGAGTCAGCTCTTCGCACCAGGTGGCCAAAGTATTGGAGTTGTAGCTTGAGCATCAGTCCTTCCAATGAGTATTTGGGACTGATCTCCTTTAGGATGGACTGGTTGGATCTCCTTGCAGTCCAAGGGACTCTCGAGAGTCTTCTCCAACAGCAGGGTAACCGGTGCCAGTACTCAACCACAACCAGAGGCAGTGCTGGGTAAGGGAAACTTGTGCTGTAGTGCCACCTGCTGGAAAGTAAGAGAACGACGTCTATATACGAGAGAGAAATGACAGCCTCTTCAATAAGTGGCGCTAGAAAACCTGGACAGCTACATGTAAAAGAGTGAAATTAGGACACTCCTAACACTGTATAGAGAATGAGATGGTTGGATGGCGTCGCCAACTCAATGGACATGAGTTTGAGTAAGCTCTGGGAGTTGGTGATGGACAGGGAGGCCTGGCGTGCTGCAGTCATGGGGTCGCAGAGTCAGACAAGGCTGAGCGACGAACTGAACTGAACTGAACTGAACACCATATACAAAAATAAACTCAAAATGGATTAAATACCTAAATGTAAGGGTGGAAACTATAAAAAATCTTAGAGGAAAACATAGGCAGAACATTCTGACATAAATCACAGCAAGATCTTTTCTGATCCACCTCCCAGAGTGATGAAAATGAAAACAAAAATAAATGGGATCCAATTAAACTTGGACGCTTCTACACACCTAAGGAAGCTATAAATAAAAACCCACAGAATGGGAGCAAATATTTGCAAATGAAGTGACTGACAAGGGATTAATCTCCAAAATATATAAACAACTCATGCAGCTGAGTATTTAAAACAAAAGCCAAAAAAAAAAAAAAAAAAACAATTATCCGAGAAGAAGAAATACAGAAGGTAGCAGAGTGTTTATTTAAAAAAATAACAGCTGAGGACTTCCCAAACTTGAGGAAGGAACTGGGTATAGAAGTCCATGAAGCTAAGAGAATACCTAATTACCTCAATGCAAAAAGGTCTTCTCCAAGATACTGTCAAAAGTCAATAAAAAGGAATTTTAAATGCAGCCAGTGAGAAAAGAATGGCAACCCACAAAGTAATCCCTGTTAGCTATCAGCAGATTTCTTAGCAGAAACTCCACAGACCAGGAGGGAGTAGAATGACAGCCTCAAAATACTAAAAGATTAAAAACTGGCCTCCAGGAATACTTTATCCAACAGATTTATCATTCAGATATAAAGGAGAAATAAGGGCTTTCCCATACAAACACAAGCTGAGGGATTTCATCAATGCTAGGCCTGCCTTACGATATTGAAAGGAGCTCTTCTATCAGAAACAAAAGAAGTACACAAAACTTTGAGTAAGGTGATAAATAGACAAACAATTAGAAAATTGCAACTCTATATCAGAGTAGGTTTTTTAACACTTTATATAACATAATAGTTAAAAGGGGAAATATCAGAAAAAAACAATAGCTACTTCAATTTGGTAACAAACACAATGTAAAAAGGAATGAATCTGAGAAAACAAAAACATAAAATGGCAAGAACAGAATCCATATAGGCAAATGAAGATAAGGTGCTATCAGCAGAAAAAGAACTGTTTTACCTATGACATAATCTTACACAAACATCATGATAACCACTAAGCATAAATCTAGAATGGAGACACAAAACATAAAAAAGAGAAAACTGAGAAAAACATTATAGAAAACCATCAAACCAAAATGAAACAGGAAGAAACAATGAAAACATAAAACAACCAGAAAACAAAAGATAGAATGTCAGTACTAAGTCCCCATGTATCACTAATCACCCTACATGTAAATGGAGTGAGTTCACCAGTCCAAAGACACAAAGTAGCTGGATGGATTTAAAAACGAGCAATTCAAACCTGTCTGGGTTAAATTTAACACTTACAATATGGGCAGAGACTACTTACATAGTCATCTATATTAGAACTCTTGAAGAATGCTAAGAATGCCCTGCCCCCAAATGTTGCCCTCATTGAAATTTGATCTTCAGTTCAGTTCAGTTCAGTTGCTCAGTTGTGTCTGATTCTTTGCAACCCCATGGACTGCAGCATGCCAGGCCTCCCTGTCCATCACCAACTCCTGGAGTTTACTCAAACTCATGTCCATTGAGTCGGTGATGCTGTACAACCATCTCATCCTCTGTCGTCCCCTTCTCCTCCCGCCTTCAGTCTTTCCCAGCATTGGGGTCTTTTCCAGTGAGTCAGTTCTTTGCATCAGGTGGCCAAAGTAATGGAGTTTCCGCTTCAACATCAGTTCTTCCAATGAATATTCAGGACTGATCTCCTTTAGGATGGACTGGTTGGATCTCCTTGCAGTCCAAGGGACTCTCAAGAGTCTTCTCCAACATCACAGTTCAAACGCATAAATTCTTTGGCACTCAGCTTTCTTTATAGTCCAACTCTCACATCCATTTGATCTTACCAGAGTGTATTCCTTTGTGTTTAAGCACTGACATCTTTTACAATACAAATATTTACTTTGCTAACTTATTGTCATTAGTTTCATGTAACCAGTTGTTTGCTATTTTTATCAGTGTAGTAAAAGAATATTACAAAGAATAATCATTCATATATATATATAATTCTTATTTTTGATCAGGTGCTGATTATAATAAGAACGGATTCAGATGGTGAAAAACATTTACTCATTAAAATCCTTAACAAAATAGAAGGTAGGGAGTTTTAAATTTTGCTTAATTTAATAACAAATGCTTGAACATATAAAAATGTATTGATCTAGCCAAATTTTTAATTAAGATATAAGTAACATAGTATAAAATTCATACTTTAAAATATATAGTTTGGTGGGATCTAATTAGTATTTAAATCAATGTGGACTGTAAGTCTGGAATGTAAATGTAAATATACTATAATGTATTTATGTATATATCATCATGATTATTATTATTACCAGTTGATACCTTTTATTGTTAAAGTTACTAATAATACAGACTATTTACAAACCTATGAGTAGGTTTCATTTAACTCAGCTTTTACAGATGAAGAAACTAAAATTCATAAAGCTGATGCATCATGCCAAAATCACAAGAAGTAAGTGAGGGAATTGGGATTTGAACCTAAGTCTCTCTTGTTCCAGGGTCATTTTTCAACTCTTCTACCAACTACTGCCCCCTCTGTCAACCCTTTTCATCTTGCGCTGTGGAATCCATTGCTAAAATATAAACTCTTCTCCTTCTTCACCTCCTTGTTTTAAGTGAAACTCAGCTCTCCCTAGATGATGATGCTTGCCCTGTATGCCTTTCATATAGAAGCTGATAACTTTCTCTCTGTATGTATGTAAGAATGAGAAGGCCATTTTGTGCTTTCCATTATCCTTTCCAAAACTTTATTCCTCCATCCTTTGAGGCTATGCCAGATTGCCATGTCATTTTCTATTACCCCACAATCATCCATTGGTACTCTATTCCTGGCCCTGCCATTGAACTAGATGTCTTTAACGTGAATGACACCCTGACCTTATATTTTCATTGGTCTTCATAACAAATATATTCACTCCTTGGCTTTGCTATCAACCTTTTGATAATGCAGAACTATCCTGCCTCTAAACTTGAAACTCGCTGTCTATAGCTGCCTAAGGCTGTTTGATGATCTTCAGCATTCTAAGATTATAAACTTTCAACTCCTTTTTTCATTTTTTTCTTCTTTCATATTTGGTGATGGCCATCACTTTAAGCAGTCTTGTCCTTCTAGTGTACCTTCCATTTAAACTTCAGCTCTGAATCAGTCAAGATTTCATATCTCTATCCCTACACCCAAGATGTCGTGCATTATTGGAGAAAATCAAGTAGACTGGTACCACTACAAAATCAGGCCCCCTGAACTTATATGGGCTTTTAATACTTCTCAATAAAATCTTTGTATATGTTCTTAGCTTCCATACCTATCATACTAATGGCTATACCATACACCCCTACCATGCCACTCATCCCCTCATTTTGAGAAGGGAATTATGCCTTCTAATGACCTTTAATTGAGTAATAATCCTCAGTTCATCTTCCCCACCATCTACAAACTTACATTCATTTCTTCTATTCTTTTATCTTTCCTCCCTTCTCTACAGAGGAGGTGACTCTCCACCCTTCAAAAACTAATCTTTCACCTATGCTGTGGATCCCATCACTTCCAGGAGTCTCAAACACTTTGTTCCATCAGTTATTTCCCAGCCAGCCTTCTCTAATAACTCTCTTAAAGTTTTCCAATCTTAAAATAAAATATCACGCTCAACCTGGGTCACCCTTGATTTATTCTCTTGCCTCTGTAAACCGCATCGTGTGCCATCTTCTAAAATATTTCTTTGCTCTACTCCTACCAAACTAGGTATCATGCTGTTTCCGATCGCCATGCCTTTACACCTCCTGTTTCTGCTATCATTAATACTCCTCTCTCATCTTCAGGAAGCTGACTCCTACATAGCCTTTAAAAATGCGTTAAGACATTTGGTTAGGAAACCTTAATTTGAATATGCTCCCTCTCTATTCTCAGGGTAATATGTGCATCCTTCTAAGGCACTTCTCACCATCCTGGGCTCTTGTAACTGATGCACTTGGTTTTCCTTACTACAGTTTCAGCTTCTAAGGATAATGACCACATGTCCTAATTTGTATTCCCAGCACCCACAAAAATGCCTGGAACATGGAAGGCACTTCATAAAAATTTTTGGAAGAAGTGAATGAGCTATTGAATACCTCCCCACATGCCGTATTTAGACTAAGACTAGTGGAAAAGATTTAACTGAAATACATGCAAATACTGCGACTAATATCTGCTTCTCAGAGCAGTTAATAAACTATTAAAATTATGGTGATGTGAGAATGGAAGGCTCTTGTAAGGAGAGCCTTATATGGTGCTGTTTTTTGATGATGCTATCATGTGCTAGAATCCAGATTTTCATGCTTGGATCTTATTGTTTCATTCAGTTTTCCAATCTTGGGAAAATGAGTTCATATTTACCAAATTCATAAGATCTTTACTAGTACCAAAGTGTTCAGTTCAGTTCAGTTCAGTTCAGTCGCTCAGTCGTGTCTGACTCTTTGCGACCCCATGGACTGCAACACGCCAAGCCTCCCTGTCCATCACCAACTCCCAGAGTTTACCCAAACTCATGTCCATTGAGTCGATGATGCCATCCAACCATCTCATCCTCTGTCGTCCCCTTCTCCTCTTGCCTTCAATCTTTCCCAGCATCAGGGTCTTTCCCAAGGAGTCAGTTCTTCACATCAGGTGGCCAAAGTTTTGGAGTTTCAGCTTCAACATCAGTCCTTCCAATGAACACCCAGGACTGATCTCCTTTAGGCTGGACTGGTTGGATCTCCTTGCAGTCCAAGGGACTCTCAAGAGTCTTCTCCAACATCACAGTTCAAAAGCATCAATTCTTTGGCTTTCTTTATAGTCCAACTCTCACATCCATACATGACTACTGGAAAAGCCATGGCCTTGACTAGACAGACCTTTGTTGGCAAAGTAATGTCTCTGCTTTTTAATCTGCTGTCTAGGTTGGTCATAACTTTCCTTCCAAGGAGTAAGCATCTTTTAATTTTATGGCTGCAGTCACCATCTGCAGTAATTTTGGACCCCCCCCAAAAAAAGTCTGCCACTGTTTCCACTGTTTGCCCATCTATTTGCCATGAAGTGACGTGTTAGTGCAATACTTAATCATTGTGGAGCTGAAGCCACCACAGTTGTGTGGAAAATCAGGGTAATTGGAAACTTTAAAAAATATATCTACTAATTTATTTATGCTGCATCAGGTTTCACTTGCAGAGCATGGGTTCAGTAGTTGAGGCATGCAGGCTTAGGTGACCCGCAGCATGTGGCATCTTAGTTCCCCAACGTTGGAAGGTGGATTCTTAACCACTGGATTACCAGGGAAGTCCAGAAACATTTTTTAAAGTTAGGGAAGTGCTGACCAATGCTAGCATTATTAAAACAAAAGCATTTGAATAACCAGAGGAATATTTTTGTGAAGAGCTAAGGAAATATTCCTGCCCCCCAGAAAAGAAGCTTCAAACCTACTTAATGGGGCACCTTTTCCTTTGATGTCACATAAAATGTATTGACAAATTATTAAAAATGTATATATATCAACTCTAGGCTTCAGGCTGAACATTTCTATTTCTTTTGACATTTGGGATTACATCATTACTACTCTTACTATTTTGTTTCAACAAGGTCTACTGACACAAAAATATTAACCCTACATATTGAAAAATGCTTTTACTCTCTTTGCAACTGGCAGTTATTCTCTGTATCTAGGAGCTAGGTCTTTTTCTGTCTAGTGTTAGAAATAAAGATGTGGGTCCATATTCCATGTGTTTGAAAGATCCTAATAACAAGCTTAGCAAGTAATCTGCTTTAGGATCAAAGCTAGTACAAATCACTTAAAGAGATTAGGTTTTAAATAACATGACCTTACAAATTAGAAAAGAGAAATAGTACTAACTCCCTTCTTCTTATCACCAGTCAAGCAAACAAAAACATGAACTTATTAAACATTACTATGTCATTATTATGTCACACCTTTGAGAACTCTACAGTTGACACAAGTTCATGAATAGAGTGTAGAATTTATATGAACTAGAATTAGCTATTCTTAAACCAACTGTGTCTACCAAAAATAAAATGTACATATGGGTATAATAAATTTTAATTTATTATATTTTTTAAAAAATATAAATTATGTAAGTAATTTAAATATAATTGAGAAGCATGAGTGAATCTATGACACAGGTAGTGTCCAATAAGACTTCGTTTTCTTACACAGCAAATAGAAAGGAAAAAAATTCCTATCATAGTGAAATGTTGTCTCTTGCTGTTTAGTTATATACTTACATTTTTGGCTAGAGGAAAGGTAAAATCTACAATAAATTTTAGGAAAATAAAATGAACTGCATGGAACTGGTGTGTTTCATTACTTTAACATTAAGTTTTTGATCCATTTTATTATTTTACATAATAAATTCAGAATTTCCTTGCTTATAATCACACAGCATACACACACTCCAGAAATAGTGCCCATGGCTCAAACTCTCTGATTTCCTAGACTTAGAAAAATAATCCTTGTTCGTGGACCTTTAATTCATTTTTATGGTAGTAAAATATATGACACACCTAAAAGTAGATATGAACAAAATATTGAAAAAAAAACTTTTCGTATTTCTCTTTTTTCCTGACAGGTTTGACACTGACTGTCTTACATTCAAACAAAAGAAAAGACTTCCTGGAATCTGAAGGTGTTTTAAACAGGTGAAAATGTACTTGTTCATCTATGGGTAACAGACATACCAGTTCCACAGGAAAAGCACAGTTTCTCCTAGAACTTCAAAAAAAAAAAAAGCTTAGTAACACCTGAAATTAATGTATGCCTTTAACCTCTTCCTGAAAAATACTTTAACTAAGTTCATTGCCTTACGTGTTATTGTTGTCCAGAATTTTTGTTTAATCTTGTTTTAATATCTCCAGATTATCATTTCTGTTGTTAGTGCTGGTACAAGGAGTATCTCTATAGACTTACCCTTATTTTTAACCAGTGTTTTCATTCAGCATTACTTCTTACATTTTCTTCCTTCGTTTTGAGTTTCCTTCTTCCTGTAGTACATCTTTTAGAAATTCTTTCAGTGAGAGCCTGCTAATAATAAATTTAGTGTTGACTTGTCTAAAAATGTTTTTACTTTGCCTTATTTTATGTAGAAATTATTTCTAGATAGAAAGCAGCAGTAAAGAATTTTAATTATAGTAAATGCTATGTTGTATGAAATTTGAAGATGGGAAAGATAAATTTAAGATATTTAAGTATCCATCATTTTGTCGTTGTTAAACCATTTATGAAGCCAGCCCATTGAGAAAAAAAAATTTCAAAGTTGTCAGGTAATATTCTACTATTAATATATAGATTATCAAAGATTAAAATCTCCCATCTATAAGAAAATGAGATTGATTTCTCATGGTGATTTGTGTATTACTGAGAAGAATCTGGTAATAAAATAGGGTCCTTTGCATCTGAGGATGTGAAACAAGTCTCCGGTTTTTTTTATATTCTAGTTTTTTTTAAAAGTATTACCATCAAAAAGAAAGATGAAAAGACATTAGCACAATTGGAGAACAAATCAACAGGAAATACACCAGTGTCTTTCCAAGATAAGTGGGCACAGATTAGAGAAGAATTCCATAAAGTAGCCAAAGCAATTGTCTTTTAGCATTCCAAGGGTATAATGATACAAGTCTAATTCTCTTTTCTTGGCTTTCTTTTGTTTTTAGTACAAGATTCTGTGTAGTTGTACCCAATCAATACATTGGAGCAGATTTCCCCTGGAGTAAATTCTCATTTGTGGTGGAATACAATTTTGTAGAAAACTCTTGTTGGGCTGAACATTGTGAAAAATTGAATATTCCTTACATGGCCTTTAAAGTGATTCTTCCAGACACAGTTTTAAAGAGTAAGAATATAATTTAAATTCTTTTTTTGCTCCATGAGCATAAAATTTTTCTGTTTTTTTATTTCTGATCTATGGAAAGAGAATAAACTATAGCATTAGAAGACTAGAGTCCAAGCTCTAACCTCACCATCATCTGTGTGACCTTGAACAAAAACTTTAACTATCTCTTCTCTTACCTCACACTCTTTTGTAAACTAGCCTTTACTGATTCTAATTGTCTTCGTCGCTTTAACTTCAAAATTTTACTTATAATAGCACAATTTAATTATATCTAATCTTAATCTGACTTTTATGCAACAGTATTTTTATTGAATTTCAGGGAAAATATGTAATAGTATGTTGACTGACACAGAGAACTTTTAATATACAACAAAATTTGTGCACAAATGCTTGGAAAAGAGTCTAAATCACTCTACATATCATGGGTTTCTTTGTATTTCTCAGTAATGCTTCACATAACTAAGACTATGAATTCTCAGATCCACTGAATTAAAAACCCTATACGTGTTTAGACACAGTGCCCCTCTCCTTCAAAACTTGCCGTAAGTTACTTTCCATCCACCTTGAGTAGGAAGTTTGAATTCTGAGACATTCCAATTAAATTCAAAAAATACAGTCACCGTAATTATTACTTTGGAATCTTTGATATATAGAACTAAGTGTTGCTGTTCAATTGCTGAGGTCATGTCCTACTCTTTTAGAATTGTGTTAACATCATCAAATGATTAAAACATGGATCCAAGAAAGGATAATACATAAGCATTCACTTTTGAACTTAAATTATTAAACAATTTCTTATTTGGGTCATTTACAATGCTTTGATTTTCTACTATCACACCACAAGATTTATAGGAATTTATGTATCTTAGATATCTTTATGTATTTGTTCTCAGAAGTAAAAACTCCAAGGTAAAATGAGTTTTTGAGTCAAAGGTGTGCACATGTTTATATATTGCTAATATCTTGGCAGAAATTCTATCCCAATTTATATCTATGCAGAAAGTGTGAGAGGATCTTTTCCCTCATGTTTTTATATTGAGTAGATATTATTAATCTTTTAAATTTCTAAGAGGATTAGAGACAGATAATATCTGACAGTTGTGCTAATTTGCATTTCTTTGATTATCTGTATCATTTCATAAGTGAATTGATCTTGCATAGCCATTCTTTTGTAAACTGTCTGTTTATGTCCTTCATCCACATATCTATTGCGGCATATAATTTTTGTCCTACTGATCTGTAACACTCCCTATGGATTATTGTACATAACTTTAAATTTTGATATAAATCAGTATATATATTTATACAGGAAATGTCCAATAAATACTATTAATATTCAGGTAGAGTATGATCCTATTTTTTTCCTTTCTTTATTTTTTCAAGTGCATGTACATGTGTAAGTATACACAAGTAAATGTATAGGAAAATACTGTAGAAGTATATATTGAACTCTGTTCTTAGTATATAGTAGTTTTAATAAGTAATAAATGTTTTATTTCTGGGTAGGAGAATAACATGAAGAAGGAAATGGCAACCTACTCCAGGCTTCTTGCCTAGAGAATCCTGTGGACAGAGGAGGCTGGTGGGCTGCTGTCCATGGGGTCGCACTGAGTCGGACATGACTGAGGCGACTTAGCATGCATGCATGCATTGTAGAAGGAAATGGCACCCCACTCCAGTGTTCTTGCCTGGAGAATCCCAGGGACTGGGGAGCCTAGTGGGCTGCCATCTGGGGGTCACACAGAGTTGGACACGACTGAAGCGACTTAGCAGCAGCAGCAGCAACAATAGAATAACGTGTGGTTTTTATTTTATTCTTCAGGCCTTTATTCTGAATTCATATTTTTTCAATGACTATGTTTTATTTTTGTACTACTCCTTGAATATACATCTGTTATTCTCATGTTTAGTAAAAAGAGGAAGAACTGAGGGATGAGAAAAAGAGACATATTGATAAATTTTTTCATATTTAGGAAGCACCTTGCTGGATAGTTTTGGTGGTTTTCTCTTGGAAATTCAGATTCCATATATGTTCTTTGCATCTGAAGGACTTCTTAATACTCCAGAAATACTACAGTTGTTAGAATCCAAGTAAGTTACTGATTTTGTAACTTTAGCAAAGATATACCCTAATGGACTAACTATTATGTTATAATGTGGCACCATTTCTTTCTGTTTCAAGCCTGGAATTATATCACACAGGATAGTTTTCCATAGAGTTTATGTCAATTTATACTTCTCTCCCTATAGCATACCATCATATATATTGAATATTGTCTTTTTTGGGATATATATATATTTTGTAGAGAAATAATACTTATTTCAATTCATATTTTAATTGCATTTCTACTGTTATCAACAATTATGAACATTTTATGTTGGGGGTGGTTTCTGTGAACTGCATGGTCATATTTTTGGGTCACTGATATTGAGAATGAGTATTCTTATTTAAAGGACTTTAAACACTGCCTAGGGATTCCCCTGGTGGTCTAGTGGTTAGGACTTTGCCTTCCAATGCAGGGGGTACAGGTTCAATCCCTAGTTGGGGAGCTAAGATCCCACATGCCTCACAGCCAAAAAAAGCAAAGCATAAAACAGAAGTAAAACTGTAACCAATTCAATAAAGACTTAAAAAAAATACTGCCTTGGAAACAAGATTATGAAATTCTGAATGAATTCTCAAGTTTTTAGGCCTTTAGTTCTTTTTTTTTTCTTCAATCATAGTTTTTATTTATTTATTTATTTTTATTAATTAAACATTTTTTTATTAGTTTTGCCAAACAATGACATGATATCACCATGGGTTCACATATGCTCCCCCTCCATAACCCCCCTCCCTCCTCCCTCCCCCCGGGAAATCTCGTTGCACCAGTCCCAAGCATCAATCCTGGGCCGGCTATTGCTTAGACATATGATAATTAACATGTTTCAATGCCATTCTCCCATATCATCCCACCCTTTCCCTCATCCATAGAGGCCCTGAGTCTATTCTATACATTTCTGTGTTCCTTTTGCTGTCTCGCATGCTGGGTTCTCGTTACCGTCTTCCTAAATTCCATATATATGCGTTAATATACTGTATTGTTGTTTTTGCTTCTGGCTTACTTCACTCTGGATAATGGGCTCCAGTTTCGTCCATCTGAGTAGAACTGATTCAAATGAATTTTTCCTTAATGCTGAGTAATATTCCATTGTGTATATGTACCACAGCTTTCTTATCCATTCATCAGTTTGATGGGCATCTAGGTTGGTTCCATGTCCTGGCTATAATCCACGCATCTATGGACACCTTATCTTTGACAAAGGAGGCAAGAATATACAATGGAGAAAAGACAACCTCTTTAACAAGTGGTGCTGGGAAAACTGGACAGCCACTTGTAAAAGAATGAAATTAGAACACTTTCTAACACCATACACAAAGATAAATTCAAAATGGATCAAAGATCTAAGCATAAGAGCAGAAACTATAAAATTCCTAGAGGATAACATTGGGAAAACACTCTCTGACATCAACCAAAGCAGGATCCTACATGACCCACCTCCCAGAATATTGGAAATAAAAGCACGAATAAACAAATGGGACCTAATTAAAATTAAAAGCTTCTGCACTGCAAAGGAAACTATAAGCAAGGTGAAAAGACAGCCTTCAGAATGGGAGAAAATAATAGCCAATGAAACAACGGACAAACAATTAATCTCAAAAATATACAAGCAACTCCTGCAGCTCCATTCTAGGAAAATAAACAACCCAATCAAAAAGTGGGCCAAAGAATTGAACAGACGTTTCTCCAAAGAAGACATAAAAATGGCTAACAAACACATGAAAAGATGCTCAACATCACTCATTATCAGAGAAATGCAAATCAAAACCACAATGAGATATCACTTTACACCACTCAGAATGGCTGCAATCCAAAAATCCACAAGTAATAAATGCTGGAGAGGATGTGGAGAAAAGGGAACTCTCTTACACTGTTGGTGGGATTGCAAACTAGTACAGCCTCTATGGAAAACAGTGTGGAGGTTCCTTAAAAAACTGCAAATAGTCCTGCCATATGACCCAGCAATCCCACTGTTGGGCATATATACCGAGGAAACCAGAATTGAAAGAGACACGTGTACCCCAGTGTTCATCGCTGCATTGTTTACAATAGCTAGGCCTTTAGTTCTAAGGTCATGCCAACACTGAGAATTTTCAACTGATATAAAACTTTATCATAGCATACAAGTTGTCACAGAAAGATTAGACATTGGGCTCTCTATATCAAGGAAGGATAATTAAGCTGTGACCTTAGTTAAAATGCAGATCTATTTTCCATGCTTTTGTTTTTGTATCTTAAGACTGTGCGGCATTCACAGAAAACTATGAGCTTATAAAAGTTAGTTAAAATCTAGATCACTTTTCAGGAGAAAGAAAAGAAAACTCTGATAAATGTAGAATGTTTTGATTTAATGAATTATTACTTACGGAGCCAGAATAAATTGATCAAGATGTTTATAACAGGGGGATTCCCTGGTTGTCCAGTGGTTAGGACTCCGGGCCCTCACTGCCCAGGGCTGGGTTCAGTCCTTAGAAGGAGAACTAAAATCCCGCAAGCTATGCAGGCACTGACAAAGGCACAGCTCTCCAAAACCCCCAAACCAAGCAAACACAAAATACATTTATAATAGTATTATATACAGTAATATTTAGTGAAATACATAAGGCAGCACATATCTCAACTAATCTGTCACAGACTGAATAACTCATGGTCTGAATTATTCATAGACTCAAGTTTACAAAGCAGAATAAATTGATGTATGAAATTTTCAAAGTCGTTCAAATAGTCTAATATTCTAGAGGACAATCTGGTTTTTCTTAAAGAATTTTTCTTAGCCATATATTACCCCAAAATACTGTATTTTACAGCTATAACATCACACTAGTGGAGAGATGCTGCAGCGAGTCACTGAAACTCTTTGGAGGTACAGAGCACTATGTGGTGATGACAATTGATGAGCACACTGCTATAATTTTGCAGGTAAAACTATACAGTAAAAAAATGGAAATCAGATGTATTGAAATATGTGTGTAGCCACGTAGTCTATTATTAGAGATTATAGTTTAAAGAGCTTAACCACACTCTATTCATGATTTCTTCCAAAACTTTGCAAAAGGGCCTAAACCATCACTGTGGCTATTACCAACTTTTTTCAATACCTTATAATTTTTAACATACTTTAAGAAGACAGAGCAAATATAAACTCTTTAATATTATGTCAGTTCAGTTCAGTTGCTCAGTCATGTCTATTTGTAACCCCATGGACTGCAGCACTCCAGGCTTCCCTGTCCATCACCAACTCCCAGAGCTTGTTCAGACTCATGTCCAGCCAGTGATGCTGTTCAACCATCTCATCCTCTGTCGTCCCCTTCTTCCGCCTTCAAACTTTTCCAGCACCAGAGTCTTTTCCAGTGAGTCAGTTCTTCACATCAGGTGACCAAAGTATTGGAGTTTCAGCTTCAGCATCAGTCCTTCCAATGAATATTCAGGACTGATATCCTCTAGGATGGACTGGTTTGATCTCCTCACAGTCGAGGGGACTCTCAAGGGTCTTCTCCAATACCCAGTTCAAAAGCATCAATTCTTAGGCGCTCAGCTTTCTTTATGGTCCACCTCTCATATTCATACATAACTATTGGAAAAAACATAGCTTTGACTAGATGGACCTTTGCTGGCAAAGTAATGTCCCTGCTTTTTAATATGCTGTCTATGTTTGGCATAGCTTTTCTTTCAGGGAGCAAGCATCTTGTAATTGCATAGTTGCAGACACCATCTACAATGATTTTGGAGCCCAAGAAAATAAAGTCTGTCATTGTTTCCTGTTTCCCCATCTATTTGCCATGAAGTGATGGGACCAGATGCCATGATCTTAGTTTTTTGAATGTTTAGTTTTAAACCAGCTTTTTCACTCTCCTCTATCACTTTCATTAAGAGGCTCTTTGGTTCTTCGCTTTCTGCCATAAGGGTGGTGTCATCTGCATATCTGAGGTTATTGATATTTCTCCCAGCAATCTTGATTCCAGCTTTTTTAACATACTTTAAGAAGATAGAGCAAATATAAAATCTTTAGTATTATGTACTGACCTATTTTTAAATGCATTTATAGAATAATTATAGTGTTAAAACTAAAAAATCAAATTCTAGCCACTGTTTCTTAAAAGGAAGTAACATACTAGTCTGTAATTGATAATATGAGATTTCCTCTAAAGTGGGAATTGCCTATACATAAGGCAGTTTTTTAAAAGAGAGAGAATATCTCTTTAAAAATTCATATATTTTTGAATGTAAGGTATATGAATCTCCCTTATGTGTTTGCTTGACTGGAATACAAATTACAATTAATTTAATAGTGCGGGAGTGGAGAGCAGAAACCAGTTTGATGGTATGGAGTATACATTAAGATAGAAGTCTGATGACAAGCAAATATAATAATATAAGAATTATATGACAGAAACAAAAACTGTTAGAAAAGTTCTTATAGGATATTGTGTCTTTCATATTTAAATTTCTTAAATAACAATTATTTGAAGGAGGGATATCCTGTTTGGGAAAACTTAAAATCGTTGCTTACATTACATAATTTACTATTAGAATAAAACATTTTCTGAATTATTCATTCTATCAAAAATTAATTTTGTTAAAGGAGATAAGGGATTCTAGATCATCAGAGATTCCAATAAATCTATTAACAGCTGCTTTTTCATCTTCCTTAAATAAGTATTTAGTACAGATCATCCCACAGGGTTTTGTCCTTAAGAGTAATCAGATCCCAGTCTACAAAGGATTTTGCCCAAATAGGAGCACTCTGTAGGCTGCTTTCTTCCTGTCTAGGATTTTGGGAGGTTTGTGAACCTTCCTGGCTGAGGCTCTCATTAATGGTTTTACATCTATTGTAGCTTTTTCTCTACTGCTTTCAGTGTGGCTTTCATTTTTCCATAAATGAAAAATGAAATTTTTCATACCATGCTTCTTCTCAAGTTATAATTTATATATTATAGATTCTTGAAATATAATAATAATAATAATAATAATTATATAATAACAACTCATCGTCAACCTAGCGAATCTTTTTATTTTATTTATTTTCTGGTAGGACCTAGAAGAATTAAACGGTGAGAAGGCATCAGACAATATCATTATGAGACTGATGGCATTATCATTCCAGTACAGCTATTGTTGGATAATTTTATATGCCAAAAAGCCATTAAACTCAGAGTAAGTAAACACTTCTCCATCCAAAGTCACATATATATCTGTTAAGTTATTCTGTCTTCTTCTTTGAACAAAAGTAGCTATGTTAATTTTCCTCTTGTTCACCTCGTTTGCTTTAAGTAATGGAGTCTCAAGGTGGAAGCAAGTCCATAGGAAGACAAATCAGAATTTGGGAGATGATCTATTTCCCCTGGAAATAGAGAAAATCATTTTCCCTTCCTTTTCCTCACTAAGAATTGTTGCCTTATGTGTTTCACTTTTTGTTCTTTTTTAATTCTGTACTCATCTGTTATTAGGTCAGTGCAAAAGTAAAATTGCAGTTGGTGCAACAGTAACTGAGGTTCAAAAATAATTGCCGTTGACTTTTGCACCAACCTCAATTACTCTTGTTCCAGGCATAATTATTATCACTTTTGCACCAACTGCAATTACTTTTGAACCACAATTACTTTTGCACCAACTACTTAACCTCAGTTTCTTTTGCACCAACAGCAATTACTTTTGCACCAACCTAATAAGTCATTCTTAAATCACTCCTCTCTAAAAATCATGTGAAATACACTAACTAGCATCTTACTATACTTTCTTCCACTGATGCTCTTAACTGAAAAATCACCCCCCAAACCCATGCCAAGACACTGACTCAAGTTATCCTCATGTGTCTCTCCTTTCCCTCATTCTGAGTTTTATGAATGTAGTGCTTTCACGTTCTCCTTTTACTCTTTGCAATCCAGTTTTTGTCTCTTCTTCTATACTGATCTCTCTCAGAGGTCCCTCATCATTTGTAGCTTTTTGATGATCAGCTCCAAAAATATTTTCACTTCACTGCCCTGAAGTATTTAAGACTATAGTCAGTGCCTTCTGTCGTGAAACTCTTCAGTTCCATGGCACTTCCATGTTTTTGATCTTCTATCTCACCATTTCTCCTCTGACTTTACCTCTTCTTCTTCATTGTCCCAGTATCCAAATAGATCTGAAATTTCTTTTTTCCTTCTATTTTGTCCATTAGAAATCTTATCCTCTCCCATAGCTTCAGTCAACATCTTTCTGCATATAATTATTGTATTTATATCTGCAGCTGCAGTCTCTCTTTGAAATCTCTAACATATATCTCTAAATTTATCTATATTTCCATTCTGATATTCCACGGGCTTTCAAATTTAACAAGTATGAATTTACTATATTCTCTATTCCTGCCCAAAATATATCTGTTCTTTTCTCTCCTTTAGCTATTTATGACCACTGCCTCCCTTTCAGTCACCAAGACTGGAAAACAAATGCTATAGATTCAACCAGTGTAATTTCTCTTTCATCTGTCCATTCACTCTATCTGTATTACCAACATTTTGATTCAGATTCCTATTATTTTATGTGGACTATTATAAAAAACTACCAATGGTTTCCCTACCTCCAGATGGCTCTCAGTGTTACTCTCCATAACCCGTCATACACACAATTAATATTCCCAAAACCAGGCTGATATTATTTCACTCTGATAAAATACCTTCACTGACTTCCCCATTATTTATGGAATACATAGACTACTCACCCTAATAGTCAAAATCTTCAGAATGTAATCCCAACCTATATTTTCAGGCCTACTTGTCACTGCTTTCTATTTCAACCAGAAATTCTGCTCATTGGCTTGCAAACATGCTCGTTGCTTTCCTACTTCTGGTTTTGCTCATACAGTTCTATCTTTCTACAATATTCCCTGTGTATATGTGCACACTCCATCCTGTCCAACTCTTTGTGACCTCATGGACTGTAGCCCACCGGGCTCCTCTGTCCATGGAATTTTCCAGACAAGAATAGTGGAGCAGGTTGCCATTTCCTTCTCCAGGGGATCTTTCCAACCCAGGGATCAAACCTGCGTGGCTTGCATCTCCTGCTTGGCAGGCAAGTTCTTTACCAGCTTAGTAAATGGGGAAACTGGGGAAACCCCTACCATATTCCCTACTTCCTACAAGTACTTCATCTGGTGAAATTGTGCCTGTTTTTTTAGAACCAATCTACTTTTTCTATTCAACCTTTCTTCAATATCCTCCACTCATGCATACAGATCAATATTTAGTTGTAAACTTTCCATCCTTCAAACTCCTTTGCTCCCTATTTTTTCCTCATCTTTGTATTATCATTTTGGAGCCCTTGCCCTATAGCACTAACCACATTGCTTTCATGTGATATATTCTTGGTAAATACTCCTTGATTGAATGAATGAATCTTTCCAATTAAATTGCACACTAGTCATTCATGTTTTTAATCTCTACAATACTACATAACCCATACCACATCAGTCATAGTAGAAGTTTCAAAAAATATTCTTTAGTTATTAGATAAGGCACAGATATATTACTTTGCCAACAAAGGTCTATATAGTCAAGGCTATGGTTTTTCCAGTGGTCGTGTATGAATGTGATAGTTGGACTAGAAAGAAAGCTGAGTGCTGAAGAATTGATGCTTTTGAACTGTGGTGTTGGAGAAGACTCTTGAGAGTACCTTGGACAGCAAGGAGATCCAACAAGTCCATACTAAAAGAGATCAGTCCTGGGTGTTCATTGGAGGGTCTGATGCTGAAGCTGAAACTCCAGTACTTTGGCCACATGATGCGAAGAGCTGACTCATTGGAAAAGACCCGATGCTGGGAAAGATTGAGGGCAGGAGGAAAAGGGGACAACAGAGGATGAGATGGTTGGATGGTATCACCAACTCAATGGACATGGGTTTGGGTGAACTCCAGGAGTTGGTGATGGACAGGGAGGCCTGGCGTGCTGCAGCTCAGGGGGTCGCAGAGTCGGACAAGACTGCGTGACTGAACTGAACTGAGCTGAAGGCACAGATATCTTATTTAGCATTCTTGTTTGACTCCATTTTTGCTTATCTTACTATACCAAGCTCTTCATATACAATTATTATCATGTGGGGAGAACTGTAAGTCAGAATGTAAGAATATGAACAACTTGGTTCTTATTTCTTCTTCTATTAACAATAATCTCTAGCACTCATTTAACCTCATTTTTCCTTGCTACCAGAAAAGAAAAATTAAAATAATTATTCAGGTCTCAAATCATCACTTTGAAGATTAATAAAGGCTATAAAGTATTTTAAGCTTTATCAAGAACTTGGAAGTATTCTGGATAAACAATTGATTTGAAATTTTTTAAAGTTGTTTTTAGATTGGTATCCACCTAGAGGTGCAAATGTAATATAAGCGATAATAAGAGGAGATTTCCACTTATTTTTATCCAGACTTTCATAAAAAAATTAATTAAGTAATAGTCTGAGATAGATTTGTGTTCAGGATGTGAAGAATTATCATTTATTCACAATAATATATTATTCTAAAATGTAATCCTTTCCAGACTTCTAGGTATCTCAGTTCCATACTTCTAGAAGATTGGAACATTTTAGAAGTAACTTAATTAACTGACCAAATGAGGAAAATTGAAACTATAAAATAAATTGTTCCAGTTATCACTACCTTAGTCATTCATGCCATTAGTTCTTGTTTGAGAAAAAGTGCTAGGAATCCCCAAGACAACTCCCAAGTTTGGTGCTTTGTTAGGAGTATTCATAGCACTGAGCATATTCTTGTGCTCATGGCTATGATTTATTACGGTGAACAGTTACAAAGCAAATTCAGCAAAGGGGAAAAGGGCATGGAGCAAATTCCAGAGTAAACTAGGAGGAAGCTTTCAGGAGTCCTCTCCTAGTAGAGTCACAAAGAACATGCTTAATTTTCCCAGCAACAAGTTGCGCCCACACTTGTGAAATGTTGTCTATTAGGAAACTCGCCAGACTCTCAGTGCCCAGGGCACTTATTGAGAGCTAGTCACAAATCAAAACTCTAGACTCCAAAAAGAAAGCAAGTGTTCAATAGAAACCACATTGTTCATGCAAACAGTTTAGGCACAGTGACCCTTTTATCAGCCACTCTTATGAAAACAGCTTGCCTGAGAAAGAAGCCAGCAGACGAAAGAGACAGAAAGTTAAGAAAGCCATTGTCTCCATGACGTGGTTTGAATTCCTGAGTCCAACAATGTCTTCTCCTGGATCCATAGTGATATGAACCAATAAATTTCTTTTTTGTTGCTTGGAGTACTTAAAGTGGATAAAGGTAATAGAAATATTCACTCACAGCTCAAGAGTCACATCTGATCTGCTTAATAACTATAGAAGGAAAAAAGGGATGTTTTTAAGAATTATTGAGATATAACTGATTTATAAGCATGTGTAAGTTTAAGGAGTACAGTCTGTTGATTTGATATATTTATATGTTGTTGTTTTGTTGTTGTTGTTTAGTCATTGAGTTGTGTCTGACTTTTGCGACCCAATGGACTGTAGCCTCACAGGCTCCTCTGTCAGTGGGATTCTCCAGGCAAGAATACTGCAGTAGGTAGCCATTCCCTGCTCCAGGGGATCTTTCCAACCCAGAGGTCAAACCCAGGTCTCCCGCACTGCAGACAGATTCCTTGCCATCTGAGCCACTGGGGAAGCCCCTGTATTTATATACTGCAGTATAATTATAATTATCACCTCAGTGTTAGTTAACACCTCTATCACATCACATAATGATCATTTTAAAGAGTGTTTTTTTTCCCCAACAATTCAGGGAAAAGCCTCAGGGAGAATTCTAGTTATTCTTACTGTGGTCGTGTGTTCATATCTGAACCTGATACTTTGGCCAGGAAGATGAAGTAGTCTAGTTGGCTGGGTTTCGGTCACATAGCCATCCCTGGGGCCAGTAAGAGGATAAGTTAGACGTCTCCCCACCCCGCCCCCACACAGAGCATTCTCTAGATTTAACAGTACTGTTGAAGAAAGGAGGTGGAATTGTTTTTACAAAAGAGTGCTGAGTGGACAAAAAATATGACATTATGAAATATGGAAAATAAAATAAATTTTTAATAAGTACAATCAGACATCAAATGAGTAGAATATATATATATATATATTTTTAGGTACCATCTTACAGAAAAGACTCTTCATCACCTAGCACTGATTTATGCAGCTTTGGTTTCATCTGGGCTAAAATCAGAAGAACTGGATGTAAAGGTATTCTTTTTCTATATGTTTGTTTATGAGTATTTTTCATAAACCAAAATTATAGTGAAACTCAACTGCCCTGTGAGAAGAAACATTAAATGGGTAAACTAAAAAAATATTGAAAGCCATATAAAAAACAGTTTTCAAATTAACATATATTCTTTCCACTTGAATTTCTACTCTAAAAGTCTTTAATGAATTTATATTCATAATTTGTCTCTACTACTGAGATTTTTTTAATGTCAGAATATGAATAAAAATAAATATACCTTGATCAATAATATTCACTTATGGAAGCTATACTGTTTTTATCTACTATAAAATAGAAATCTTATGACCTATGAATAAAGCAGTACCTGGGTGATCCCTAATCAACCTGCTTTCTTGGCTTTTTTCAATGTCCCACTCTGAAGTTTAGTTTCTCCAAATGGAGGGCTCAGTTCTTTACTGTTATTACTTTATATTCTTTCCTTGATAAACTCAGACATTTCCCACAAATTTAGCTTTCATGTCTAAGAAAATCCTTAAAAATTTCCTAACTTTTCTTAAAGTCTGCACCAATATTCTAGAATTCTACTGGAAATGCCTACATGAATATCCCACAGGTACCTCAAACTCTGCATATCCAAAACACAACTTGTATCCTCCCCCAAATTTCTGTTGACCTAAAACAAATAGATGGCCAGTGATTTGTGCAGTAAAAATGGGTTTGTACGGGATCAACGAATAATTGCAATTCAGAGTATGCAATGATGAGAAACCATGGGAAATATGGGAAACCATATCCAAGTCCAGGCACAGAAAGGAGAGGGGAATTCTTTTACAGAAGGAAAAAGAAAGTTGGAGAGTTATAATAAACAAAGAGTCCATTGGAGGGGTTGAGAGTTCAAAGTATAGTGATTTTCATCAGTGGAGTTGTGACAGTCTCTCATTGGTTGAACTCTTGCCAGGAAAGAAGTCTTTCTTCTTATTGGATTCTGCTATCATGGTACGACATGAGCGCTCCTCCTTCTGGTCTTCTGACCCTATATTAGTTAACACTTCTGTTACTTTTTATACCCAGTTTATGGCATTACTATTCTAAGCTATTCAGTAGCAAAATCTTCCCTTTAACTCTGCAGCTTCTCTAGATTATGCCCCTCCTTGCTACTCCCATTGCTATTTCCCTAAATAAAGGCTTTCACTTCTCACTTGGAGTTTTAAAGTGACTTCCTAATTAATCTCCGTATTTCTATTCTTTTCCCACTCCCATGCATCATATATATTGACACTAATTACATTTCTGAAATACAGGTGTGATACTTCACTACCTAGACCGCGAGCTCCTAAAGGAAAGGGAATATGTTTTTTGTTTTTGTCTTCCTAGCACTCAGCACAGAGCCTACATAGCAAGCTCTTGAAAAATATATTGTTGAGTTGAGTTGTCTTGCTCAAAGATCTTCTATAGCTTCCTACATCATCAAAATAAAGTTGACCTCAGCTGATTCAAACTCCTCCACAATTTGACCCATAGCTTAGTTGTGTCTGACTCTTTGGGACTCCATGGACTGTAGCCCATGAGATACTAAGGGAACACTTCATGCAAAGATGGGCTCAATAAAGGACAGAAATGGTGTGGACCTAACAGAAGCAGAATATTAAGAAGAGGTGGCAAGAATACACAGAAGAACTTTACAAAAAAGATCTTCACAACCCAGTTAATCACGATGGTGTGATCACTCACACTCAGCTAGAGCCAGACATCCTGGAAGGTGAAGTCAAGTGGGCCTTAGAAAGCATCACTAAAAACAAAGCTAGTGGAGGTGATGGAATTCCAGTTGAGCTATTTCAGACAAGATCAGGCGCGTTCAGGGTGGTATGGCCGTAGGCTAGTTGAGCTATTTCAAATCCTAAAAGATGATGCTGTGAAAGTGCTGCTCTCAATATGCCAGCAAATTTGGAAAACTCAGCAATGGCCACAGAACTGGAAAAGGTCAGTTTACATTCCTATCCCAAAGAAAGGCAATGCCAAAGAATGCTCAAACTACTGCACAATTGCACTCATCTCAGAGCTAGTAAAGTAATGCTCAAAATTCTCCAAGCCAGGCTTCAGCAATACATGAACCGTGAACTTCTAGATGTTCAAGCTGGTTTTAGAAAAGGCAGAGGAACCAGAGATCAAATTGCCAACATCAGCTGAATCATCAAAAAAGCAAGAGAGTTCCAGAAAAACATCTACTTCTGCTTTATTGACTTTGGCTATGCCAAAGCCTTTGACTGTGTGGATCACAATAAACTGTGGAAAATTCTGAAAGAGATGGGAATATCAGACCACCTGACCTGCCTCGTGAAAAGCCTGTATGCAGGTCAGGAAGCAACAGTTAGAACTGGATATGAAACAACAAGGGTGTATATTGTCACCTTGCTTATTTAACTTATATACAGAGTACATCATGAGAAACGCTGGGCTGGATGAAGCACAAGCTGGAATCAAGATTTACAGGAGAAATATCAATAACCTCAGCTATGCAGATAACACCAGTCTTACGGCAGAAAGTGAAAAAGAACTAAAGAGCCTCTTGCTGAAAGTGAAAGAGGAGAGTGAAAAAGTTGGCTTAAAGCTCAACATTCAGAAAACTAAGATTATGACATCTGGTCCCATCACCAAATGGCAAATAGAAGGGGAAACAGTGAGAGATTTTATTTTGGGGGGCTTCAAAATCACTGGAGATGGTGATTGCAGCCATGAAATTAAAAGATGCTTACTCCTTGGAAGGAAAGTTATGACCCACCTAGACAGCATATTAAAAAGCAGAGACATTACTTCGCTGACAAAGGTCCATCTAGTCAAGGCTATGGTTTTTCCACTACTCATGTACTGATGTGAAAGTTGGACTAGAAAGAAAGCTGAGTGCTGAAGAATTGATGCTTTTGAACTGTGGTGTTGGAGAAGACTCTTGAGAGTCCCTTGGGCTGCAAGGAGATCCAACCAGTCCATCCTAAAGGAGATAAGTCCTGGGTGTTCATTGGAGGGTCTGATGTTGAAGTTGAAACTCCAATACTTTGGCCATCTGATGTGAAGAGCTGACTCATTTGAAAAGACCCTGATGCTGGGAAAGATTGAGGGCAGGAGGAGAAGGGGACAGAGGATGAGATGGTTGGATGGCATCACCGACTCAATGGACATGAGTTTGGGTGAGCTCCAGGAGTTGGTGTTGGGACAGGGAGGCCTGGCGTGCTGCAGCTCCTGAGGTCGCAAAGAGTTGGACACAACTGAGCGACTGAACTGAATGAACTGGACTGTAGGCCATTGCCAGGTTCTTCTGTCCATGGAATTCTCTAGGCAAGAATATTGGAGTGGGTTGCCATTTTCTTCTCCAGAGGATATTCTTGACCGAAGGATCGAATCCAGTCTCCTGCATTGCAGGCAGATTCTTTACCATTTGAGTTAACAGGGAAGCCCTAGTAACCTAGAATCCTTAAAGATATTATTCTACTCACCATTTCTTGAATATGCCTCCACATTATCACCTTTCAGCCATGTGATTCTGTCTGTCTTTACCCAGAAATACTACTCCTCTAAACATTATCTCCTTTTTAAAAAATTTACCCCAAATATATTCTCTCAAGGTAAATTTCTCCTCCCATCATCCCAATAACATTTCATATCTTTATTATAATATGAGGTATTTATTCATATATCCTCCACCCTGGACCATGAGAACCAGGCCCTTTTCCTTGTAAAATCTATAGCATTCTAGCACAGTGTTTTGTATACGTAAAAATGTTCCACAAACATCCACTGAATAAAATTCAGTGAAAGCAGAACCTATTAAGAAAATGATCCAATGATCTATTTGAAATAAAATCCAGCTAATTTTGATTCTATGATGCATTTTAAACAAAGAAATACAATTCTTAGAAAAGTTATCTAAATAAATGTAAGTTTCTCATTTATTCACTCAAGGGAGGTTTCACCACTTAATCAGCCTCTTTTCTCTTCACTTAAAGTGAGCAGTCATATGCAAAACATGTCTTAGAGAATCATTTTATTCCTCTCTACATGGGGTATCTGATACCAATAAGTGACACTATTCAGGTACAGTGACATGGCCTACAGAGTATATGTTCCAAGGAAGGCATTTGGGGATGAAATAGGAATTACTGCTCAGGCACAATCCATTCCAAATGAAAGTCTGTTCCTACCTGACTGCAACTATTCCAAAAGTTTCCCAGTTTTCCTAATGCTCTTAAAAGTAGGTCCATTTTTCCATGAAAGTTGAGACACAAGTATGATCAATTTGCTCAAATTCTATTATCAATACATCACCAATGCTCAAGCCTCCCATTCTCCTATTTGATGACATTGTTACTTTAAAGGGGGTTACCTAGACTCATATTTTAAAATAATTTGGTAATATGGCTTTTGGCTTTTCAGTTCAGTTCAGTTGCTCAGTCGTGTCCAACTCTTTGCAACTCCATGGATTGCAACATGCCAGGCCTCCCTGTCCATCACCAACTCCCAGAGCTTACTCAAACTCATGTCCATCGAATCGGTGATGCAATCCAACCATCTCATCCTCTGTCATCCCCTTCTCCTCCTACCTTCAATCTTTCCCAGCATCAGGGTTTTTTCCAACGATTCAGTTCTTCGCATCAGGTGGCCAAAGTATTGGAGTTTCAGCTTCAACATTAGTCCTTCCAATGAATATTCAGGACTGATCTCCTTTAGGATGGACTGGTTGGATCTCCTTGCAGTCCAAGGGACTCTCAAGAGTCTTCTCCAACACCACAGTTCAAAAGCATCAATTCTTCGGTGCTCAGCTTTCTTTATAGTCCAAAATAGTGTTCAAAGATTAGAATCTACTGGGGCTTTTTTCTTCAAATTGTAAACAATTTTTGAATGATATATTTTGCTTCCTAGTATTCCCTGTAATCTAACATAAAAAATATATTTTAGCTTATAATTGCCCCAGGAGTGGAAGAGACTGCACGAATGATTCGACAAATTGCTGACCACAATTTAATGACCTCGAAGAGAGATCCTCACGAATTGTTGGATAAGTCATGGCTTAAAGTTGCACCATCAAAGGTTTATTTCCTAATATATAAATTAGAGATTTGCAGAGCAAATGTAAATACATGTACTTGAATTCTCTTTCTGGTAGCATTTTCTTATTCTATCATGCTTGTATGAGCATATGTAACAATATGCCATAATATCACAATGCACCACATTTATTTAGACAGTTTTCCAGAACTATGAGTATTTTTCAATTTCATAGTACTATTTTATTGGGATCTTATTTAATGAACTTTCAAAATGAACTTGTTATAGCTTGACCTAATGGCTTCAATTTATAATATTTTAAAAATATAATAATTTTTCTAATTTCTACATTTAAACACTCAAGAATAGTAGATATGAGAATTGCACAATTCTATCATTCCATGATTCATCAGTAATTCCATTATATAATTCAAAGTGAAAGTAGAGTTATGAAATAGTTATAAGTAGTTAATTTTTAGAAATTCCTTTTGCTTAAGCATAAATATTTCCAGGTTCTCATACCAACCTAGTGTTTCTGTTACCTTATTTTTAAATATATTCAAATCCTAAAATCATGGAAAAAGGATGGAGATCATTATGTACTAACATGGAATGACTTTCAAAATATATTAAATGAAATGTAAAAGTTGCACTGCAGAGCATCCAGTACACTACCATTTATGTAAGAAAGGGGGAAACTAACATTTATATATATTCATTTATAAATAAATAAAATATCTCTGGAAGGATACCACAAAATTATATAATTGATTATCTCTAGAGAAAACTAAGGTAGAGGAGTAGGAATGGGACTTTTTACTATATACTTTTTAGTCCTTTTGAATTTTGAACCATGTGACTATTTTACCTACTCAAAAAGTAAAATTATAAAACAAATAAAATATTCATATATATTAAATCATAGGATTTTTATATGCATAAACAGAATACAGTACGACCAGCAAATATGGGTATAATTAGAACATTTTTTTGTGTATGTATGTGCAATTTCCTTCCTACCAAGCCATGTCCAACCTGCCAACATATCTCATTTGATAAAATCAAAGAAGGTGTAAAAAGTCAACGTAACTCAGGAGAAAAAAAAAAGGAATTCGGTAATAAATGTGGCTGCTACATTTCTAGACATTTAAGAGATCTTTCTGACTTAGAAGTTCTTCCTATACTCTTCACAATAAGCCTTTTCTGAAATTATAACATCTGTTAGACATCATACACATGGTTTATTTCAACCAAACTATGATGGCTGAAAAAATCTTGAGCTATATAATGAAGTCCCCTAAAAGAAGAGCTATCATTAGATAACAATTGTCACTTGAAGGATATGAACTATAATGAATCACTTTGGATGAGTGGTTAAACTCAATGAACTTTAAGATCCTTCCCAATTCTGGGTGTTAGAATCTTTACTAATCGACAAATTTCTTTCCCTCCTGGCCATACTTTTTTCCCCAAGCATCTCAAATTGAATGGTAGGTGCAAAGACATCAATTTTAATCTGCTGGAGTGAGCAGAGTAAAAAGACCACTTCTGATTATTCCTTAAACTTTTTTCTAGGAAGAAATGTACTTGCTTGATTTTCCAAGTGTTACTCCATTGGTGGCTCAGCTCATGTTAAACAAAGGACCTTCACTGAACTGGATATTGTTAGCAACTCTTTGTCAACTTCAGGAACTCCTACCTGAGGTTCCAGAAAAAGTGTTAAAGGTGAGTTATTTGAAATCCTTATTCTTCTATGAGTCTATTTCCTTTGCATTTGAATATCTATTTTCACCATAATGGTTTTCAGAATAAAGGTATCCAAGTTTGTTTTGGACTTCAAAGAGTAAGGAATTAATTTACTTAAGCTAAATTTCATATAGAATTCTCACTGGTTGTCAATCACATTATACATTTTAAAGTTATAGTTCTGTACAAATCATTTATCACATTTCTGAAAAAGTGTTATGCCCACAGATATTCTATCACACACTCTATTTTTGCGTGTTTATATCATCTCTTCCAAACAGTTCTGATGGTTTCATTATAGTAGTTAAAGAGAACTTTAGACTTATCAGTAAGTCTCTTTAATTTTTATGAAGGAAATGGTATTCATGGATAACTTATGTAACTAAAAATTCTATTTTAAGTGATTATGAAATAGATGCAAATTATGTTTTTCTTTTAATGGGAGCCAAATTATGTTCTGTTCTCATAGATCAATATAATATCTTTGAATGGGCTACTTATTTATATTTTTCCTTATTTCCATATAGTTAAGCATCATTATTTATGTTTACTTGATGGATTTTTATGTTGCATATTTATTATATTAATTAACTTTATAAATTTTTTAGCATTTTTGTGGCATCACTTCCTTATTCAAGATTAGTCCTTCCATAACAAAATCACCTCAAACTTCATCACCTCCGGAAAACAGGGATCAGACTAGAACCTTTACTTCTCAGAGTTCAACTTCTGGCTCTTCAGATTCTGTCATCCAAGAACATAATAATTATCAATATTCAGACTTAGGAGAGACAGTACATGAAGACGCCAACAGCGCTTCAAATTATACCTCTTCCCTTATGGGATTAAAAAACATGCCAGGCATTTCACCCTCTGTGAGTTCTTACAGCCAGACCAGCCACTGGAAAGAGGCTAGCTGTAACCCTAACATGGGACGGAACAACTCTCTTCTGACTAATACAGAAGCACGGAATGTGTCTGGTAATTCCTTTCTGAACCAGAGTGATTCAGAGTCAGATGTCTTTTCTTTGGGTCTAACAGAAATGAATGATGAAACTATAATATCACCAACTGACACTCAGAAGAGAGTCACCCCTCACTTTATACATTATCAGAAAAAGGGAACACATGAAAAAAAAGGACCTGTAAAAAAAGAATTGTCAGCTCCTGTCTTTTCACTTGAGGATTCTCAACCTCCTCTTCATTGGAACTTTAAGAGAAATGTCTGGGAACAACAGACTCATTCATTCAACTTACAGTGTGGTGCAGAGCAGAGTACAGGTGACAAATGGTACTGTGAGAAAGATAATTTATTCATTAATCAGCAAAAATATCAGTCGGATGAGTTAGAAGGCTTCATCTGTGAAACCTCAAATGCTGGGACTAAAAAGACTTTCTGGAAAGGATTACCATCTGTCCCCAGTTTGGATTTATCCTGTGCTTCTGATTCTAATGTAAATCAAAAAGAATTCAACAATCTTTATTTCTACCAAAGAGCTGGAAAATGTTTAGGACAGAAAAGGCACTCTGAGTCTTCATCTAACTCAGGAGACAACAACTCATTAACAGGTAACATGATTCAATGGTTGACAAAACTATTTTCTAAAGTTATTTTAAAAGATAGAATCATCTCCAAATTAAAACAAAATTTTGTTTTAATTACTACACTTAAGAATCTTCAATAACTTTGGCATCAACAAAATCAAAATTCTAATTATAGACTTTTAAGAAAATAAATGGAAAAAAATTATGTCAAAATCTTGTAACTTTAGATGAACTAAGCATTTAACTGAAGAAGCTATGGCTGATTCATGTTGAGGTCTGACAGAAAACAACAAAATTCTATAAAGCAATTATCCTTCAATAAAAAATAAATTAATTAAAAAAATAATAACAGAACAAATCTAAGTCAAACAGAAGGCTAAAAGTAACAGAAATTAAGTAAGAAATTAGCCAATTAGAAAAGTAGCCTCTTTGTCAAGCTGGGATATTTAATGAGCTAATATTTATTAAAAACTTATTACATTCCCTTTATGTGGATTATTTAATTCTGTTAGTCCTATTAAATAGATACTACTACTGGCTTTCTTTTTAATATAATGTCACAAATATTTATTAATATCAACAATTGATTACTTACATTATTAACAAGTATTATATTTATTGATATTGATATTAACTGTTAATATTAATTAAGATTATATTTTACATTATTAATATTAATTATCATATACGTGTAATATGTATACATACAACTGAAATTGATACATATTAGGAATTGTATAAAGTTCCTAATATAATTTTAGGAATGTTGCACTACTATTGGCTCTTTATTTTACAATTGTTGCTTTTGAACATTTAATCATATCAGTTTTTAAAGGACTTTTATTTTCCCATTTTGGTTATTATACCGTTTGTGTATTTCTTATTGCGTTGGTCTCAGCATTTAAAACAAAATATTAAGTTCTGATGGCAATACAAAGATGGCCTTACTATGATGGGAAAAAAACAAAAAGAAAGGAGAAGCTGGAAGTTTCAAAACTCTTTTACATAGACCATTTTGTGAGGCCAAAGGGTGCCAAAGAATCTTAAATTCTTTGTTTTAGTAAAAGAGAATCCCCAAACCATGTAAGTTCTGGGATTCCCAAAATTTAGATTTGGTCCCATAAATAGTCACAATTTGTTTTTTCTTGATTTTAAGGGGAAATATTCTTTCCCTAGTTTTGTAAGAACTTTTGCAAGAAATAAATGCTGAATTTTATTTCAAACTCTTTTTGGTTCCTATTGGGGAAAATCAAAATGTTTTCTCTCTTGACATTAATATCAGTCAACATTTACAGGTATACTAATAATCAATCATTTATGTCATTTATGTGATGAATCTAAGTGGCTTTTAAGAAATGATTTTTTAAAATATGCTATTGAATATGGTTACTATTATTTGATTTTCATATCTACGTTCAAATGAAATTAATTTATTGTGTTCTTTATTTGTACTCTGTCAAGTTCTGACATAAATTTGTCCAGAGCTATTGGTATAACATCAAGATAATTTTCCATTTGTCTTGAATATACATTTTTGGTCTCTGTGATAAAAATTATCTATTGCATTGCCTTTTAAATTTCCTCAAAATATACCCAGCACTTGCAATTATGAGACTATACTGCTGGGAATAATTCCTACCATTCTAAATATTTTAGCATCTCTTTTTATTAATTTAATCAATTGACCTCTGTAAGTATACAAATCTAGAATATATCAAACTGTGTCATATCTAACACAGTCATGAAAGGTGAGTCTATCCATGATCAGAGCTCAGGATAAATTCTTCAACATTACAGATATGCACTAAGAAACAGACTTAATGAAGGAAAACGTTAAAGCAAGAGTCTTAAATCCAGGGAGATTTAATAGTTTGTGCAAGGCATGAATGTATGCATACACGTATCTTACACTAGTTAGTATCAGGCCTTTAAGAATAGGCACATTTATGCTAAAAATGTAATTTTTAATAACCACTATTTATTCTCAGTTTGGAAATTTCAACACTGTAAATAGATGATTAAGAGACAAGAACCACTTGAGCATTTGAGAAAAAAATAGCTATACTTATTATTATCAGAAATAAAACGGTTTTCTTTTTTCTCCTTTTAACAGATTTCACGTGCTTACAACTACCGCAATTCAAAAAACAACGTCTTGTGTATGAAAAAGTCCCTGGTAGACATGATGGACAAACTCGTTTGAGGTTTTCTTGAAGGAAAGAGTAGTGCTGCATGCCACATTTCATTGTTTTTTATGATAAACCAGTAATACAGTTATTTAGATTTGATCATATATCAAAGAAAATGGAATTGTTCTTAGATGTTCCTGATGTTCCTATATAAATTTTCATAATATATATTCTGCTTTATAGTTCATCTTTGTAAGTATTCTGATTAGCAAAATATTGTCATAAGATCCAAATGTCTCCCCAGTTCACCTAGATATCTTGAGCCCTTTTTTTAAAGAGAAGCAGAAAACCTTACTAGATGTCTAATCAAAGGGTTGTTTTGCTGTCTCCTCAAAGGCCTGCTGCCTCCAGCAAGTCTTTGGAAGGAGTTTCCATCTCAGTCTGACCCTCTGAGCTCAGAAGTGAAGATCACCACAGTCCACCCTCCACCACCAACTTAAAACCTAGGGCAAAATTGAAGTTAGAGAACTTCCAATCAAAATGTCATCTTCACAAACAAAATATTCAAACAAATCACTAACAGGAAACACTGGCTACCCACATGATAGCAAAAGGGCTTACATTCCTAATATACAAGGAATTCCCACAAATTGATAGGCAAAAGACAACTTAATAGGAAATTGGGCAAAATTTGAATAGATATTTCACAGAAGAAACAAAAATAGCCGGGAACATATCTGAAACTGTATGTAGGTTCATTATTTATCAGGCATATTAAATCAATAAGTTGCTATTTTTTCACCTATCAGATCAGCAAAATCTTTGAGAATTCATAATATCCAGTGTCAGTATATGGGAGAAAGAATGCTTTCCTGTATGGTTGGCACAACATTTGGAGAGGATAGTTGGTATATTTTTAAATGGATGACTGTAGGTTTCTAATTACTGTAGTAATTATATTCCACTGAGTATATTTAAAAGAAAGATGTTTTCATTTTATTTTAAAATGTCAATATTTCTAATAAAATTTTATTCTTTGCAGCTACTCAGAGTTATAATGAAACTTTTCTAAGTCTCTAAAATGAAGGTATGGGAATCTCTGGTGGCTCAGTGGTAAAGAATCCACCAGCTATACAAGCCATGCGGGTTCAATCCCTGGGTCGAGTAGATCCACTGAAGCAGGAAACGGCAACCCACTCCACTTTTCTTGCCTGGGAAATCCTATGGATAGAGGAACCTGGCAGGCTACAGTCCATGGGGTCACCAAGAGTTGGACATGACTTAGCGACTAAGCCACCACCACCAGGAAAATGGAGGTACCTGGATTTTGAACATTATTTTAGCAAAACTGTTTGAAGACCATAGGCATACTCTTTCTGTCTCTTTCCTGGCTTCTGAAATGGTCACCCTGTTACTACCAAAACTGATTTCTGTCTTCTAAGATCCAATGGACATTCAGGCATCACTTCACTTGATTCCTCTTCAGTGTTTGATACACGTCCTCCTTTTTGAAACAGGCTCGACTTTACATCAACTCCCTTATTCTTTTACTACACTTTTATTTATATATAGGATGTTTGGTTTTGCTTGAGTATGTGGAGGGTGGAGACTTCAAAGAGAAACTATTTCTGGAAATTTTATTAGAATTTCTATTGTACTATCTTAAAGTTTCAGCAGGTTTGCTCCTAAGCCAAGGTAAGGCTGTCTTCCCAGCTTGCAGATCTCCTTGATCCCATCGTTAATCAGCTTGGAGAGGAAAGGAGTTTCTTCAACGCCCTAGACTGAGGCAAGCTTAGGCCAAGCTATCAACACACACCCCTCTGCCTCCTCACCAAACGCAGTGAAAGCACCTGAGCCCTTCTGCCTGCATTTCTCAGTGATGCTTGGAGTTTAAGGACACGTTCACTCTGCCTGAGCCTGGAGCAGCCTCTTGTGCTATTACCCATCAGAGGCAAGAATACTGGAGCTAGGGAATCTTCCTGACCCAGGGATCTAACCCGAGTCTCCAGCATTGGCAGGTGGATCCTTCACCACTGCGCCACCTGGGAAGCCTGTTACCAGAGGTATCACTGAGAAGCAGGTCTTGTGTTGGTACCCCAGGAACAGAGAAAAAAGTAAATGAGCTCTGCTTCTGCACTGACTGAAGCAGTTGGGTTGGCCCACAGAAGCCGGAAGGGTCTGGAAAGGCCCTTGTTAGGGGCTTACAAAGCCTCCAAGGTCCTCTCCCAAACACCACGTCACATGAAATTATTTAGAATAGTCCCAACTTCCCAGTTTCTTGCCATGGAAACTTCCATTTTTTCTCTGAGAGCTTTCCCCAAGGGTTTTTTTTTTTTTTTTTTTAATGTTTGAAGGGGAGTTACTTGCCTAAACTTAGATCTAAGACTGGCAGTTGTGATGCTCACCTCTGAGGACCTTTGAGTGGTTTTACCCCCAAGTTCCCAGGCCCAGTCCAAACTTTGTAGGACTCATCAGAACATCAGCTGCCCCTTGCAATTGTAGGGGGAGGTAAGTACTCCTTCCCTTGTCACTGAGACTCAGCATACAAATGGGCATAAATATCAGGGTGTCCAATCTTTGCCTCTCACAGCAAGAGCCTGGTTTTTCTCCCCAAAAATAAGCCTGCCCTAAAGCAAACAATCCAACAATTACAATAAGTGGGAGTAGCCTGGGTTTGTGGAGATGGGGAGTACAAACTGTAGCAATCCAGAATGAAAGCTGAAAAAAACATGTCTTCTGCTTTTTATTTGGTTTATTGTTTTTACTGTACAAGGATTTAAATTTCATACTTATCTATTTAAGTCACTTGTTTATTTAAATTGTTTAAATTTAATTTGATCAAGTATACACCTCTTCTCTTTTTTGACTTCTGGGTTTCCTGCTTTATTTAGGAAGCCCTCTTCTACCCTAAAGTTACACAGCTATTCTAACTTTTCTTCTGATGCCTTTGTATCACCTTTCTTTAACTTATGTGGCATTTTTTTACAGAGTATAATACAGGCCCAATTTTATTTCCCTTCTGAATGGATAGCCAGTAATGCCAGCACCATTTGTTTAATTATACTTTCCCTTGAATAGGAAAAAAAAAAGCCAGGCCTACTTCTGTACTATTATGATCAATTCAATCATCTATTTGTCTATGCCTAGGACAACAATAATGTTGTTTATTTTGAATTTTTTTAAAGTCATATACCATTTTGATTCAGCAGTTTCAAAGTAAGTTAGTACCCGGTAAGGCATGTTTTACATGTTTTATACACACTCACACACACACAGTTTTAAAAGCTACTCTTGGACACTTGATTTTCCATATAAACTTTCAGTTATTTTAACTAGCTTCCCTTAAAAAATAAAAAAGGAATTCCAATAAATCTACATAACTTTTAGTAAGACTGCATTTTAGTGACATCATCCTATAATCCTGAAATTTTAGATTCTGTTCTATAAACATTGGTAAAATTTTTCTTTGATTCTTGCACTTTTGCTAAATGTATTCTCAAGTATTTTTTATAGCTTTGTCATTAAAGTAGAAATGGGATATAGTTTCCGTTTCTACTTTTAAAATTATAGTTGGTTTACAAAGATGTGTCCATTTCCATTTTTAACTATTGTCTGTGTAGAAAATACTTTTTAATTTTTTTATATATACTTTGTATCTAGCCACCCTCCTAAATTGTATTACAAATTCAAGTACTCTTTTTACTAAACTCTTGAGTTTTCAAAGTGTAAAATTATATAACCCATAAATACAGATGTTACTTCTTCTTAAATGTTTACACTATTTCATTTTTTCATCTTACTGCATTAGCTAAGAGTTCCAAAGTAATGCTGAAAAATAGTGGTGATAAAAAAAGTATCTTAATGGTTTCCAATATACTGAACGCTCCCACATTTCACCATGTAATATGAAATTTATTGTTGGTTTTAATTAACTGTCTTCATCATCTTTCTTTCTCATTTCACGAATTCACTTTGATTTTATTCAGAACAGCTACTGAATTTTATCAAATGACTTGCTGGCATAAATTCTCTTCTTTAAACCCTTCATGTAAAGAGTAACAGTGCTTTGCTTATGTTGAACTAGCTTTGTCAGCTTGTATCTTCTCTCTTGATAAACTACTGAACTTGATTTACTTATATTTAATACTCAACTATATTCATATGTGAGATGTCTATATTTTTCTTGTACTATCTTACCAAGTTTTTGCCAAAGGGAAAGTGAAATCAAGAGGTGTTTTTTTTTTCTGACACATCAAAAGCTGTACATAATTAATGTATACAACTTAATGAGTTTGAAGATAAGCATACACCTATGAAACCACAACACAATCTATGCCATAAACTTACCCATCACTTCCAAAAATTTCTTCCTGCCTTATTATTTTTGTGATATGAACAATTAACATAAAATTTACCGTTAGCAAATTTTAAATAGTACAGCACTCTTAACTATAGGCACTGTGCTGAACAGTAGATCTCTAAGGCTTACTCATCTTTTATAACTAAAAATGTGTTTTTTAATGGAGACTTTTTCTAAATGCTTATTGTTGTTAAGATGGAGAGTAGAAAATGTTTAAATGCTAATAAAAAGAATCCAACAGAGAAGTTGAAGATAAAGGAAAGAAAGGACAACTGATAATATGACACTTCAGAGAAGATGAAACAGATCCACAGAATGAATAAGTGGGTTAGAAAAGGGACATCTGAATTTTGATCCAATGGAAGGGATTTAGATCACTTAGATTTGGAAATTTAGTGGCTGGAAGTTAAAGGAGTTCCAACTAATGACTTCTACATTCTCCACTGTAACACTACTTATATTCAAAGATATCCCCATTTATCTATGGATAAATCCATTTGTGGATTTATACATAGCTAGACAGTGTATTAAAAAGCAAAGATATCACTTTTTCTGACAAAGGTCCATATAGTCAAAGCTATGGTTTTTCCAGTATGGATGTGAGAGCTGGACCATAAAGAAGGCTGAGTGCTGAAAAATTGATGCCTTTGAATTGTGGTACTGGAGAAGACTCTTCAAAGTCCCTTAGACAGCAAGGTGGTTAAACCAGTCAATCCTATAGGAAATCAATGCTGAATATTCACTGGAAGGACTAATGATGAAGCTAAAGCTCCAATACTTTAGCCACCTGATTTGAAGAGCCTATTCATTGGAAAAGACCCTGATGCTGGGAAAGATTGAAGGCAGGAGGAGAAGGGGACCAAATAGGATGAGATGGTTGGATGGCATCACTGACTCAATAGACATGAATCTGAGCAAACTTAGGAGATAGTGAAGGACAGGGAAGCCAGGCGATGCTGCAGTCCATGAGGTTCCAGAGTTGGACACGACTTAGCTAGTGAACAAGACTACATAGCTATCTCAAAGAGCAAATGTTGCCAGTAATTGAGATATTTCTGCATATTATACCTATTTTTCACAAAATTCTACAAGGACTTGCAAACAAAAATTTCACTTCCCACTTTCAGCATTCAATCGCCCAAGCAAACAAAATCTATGAAGCCTTAAAACAAAATCAGATATAAAATGTTGCTGTCATTAGTACAAATTAAGCAGAAATTTTATTTCCAAGTTCTTCAAAGATTAAAACAAACACAAAGTATTCTTTTAAGTATCCCAAATTAAATCAAAGGCACATCATCAAAATAATACACCTGTGACATTAAAAATTCATTTAGGTTGCCATATTTTCACATTACTTTTTAAAAATCATTTGCAATGCTCTGTAGATCATATTTAAATATGAAATAATTTAGTTTTTTTTTTTAAGTAAAACCACCCCTCTAGTTAGAGGAAGTTAAGAAGACAAAGATCAAATCTGCTTCATATATAGGATGGGGCAGTCTCATACAGAAAACAACATTCATCTTTTCAAACAAATTGCTAAGAAACAGATCCCATGCTTAGTGTTGAAAATAAAACAATCTCCTCATTTAGAAAAATCAAGATATCATTTGATTAACAAAGCCCATTCTTCCCCCAATTTTATATCTGCCTGTCTTCGTTTAGAAATTATAAAGTCATGAGAAAAGAACAAATTTTGTTACGGTATAAAAATCTTAGTTGGGAACATCAAATTACAAATATTCAATTTTTTAACAAAGAATACATTTTCCTTCCCAAAATGTAAACATCTAGTAAATAAAACATACATAACATTCCAGGCATAGAAACACTAGTAATTCACTTAATGAAAGGAGTGTATTTTGGTATATTTGGTGGTAAGGTTTTTGTTTAAGTATAAAGCACTTCAACAAAGAATCAGGCCATTATTATTATTTAAAATCTACACCTTCACTCAGTTTCCTTATTTGAGTAGAAACATCAGTTTCTGTAGAATGTTGACTAAAGGACCAGGTCACAGGAAACGTCCTATGAAATATCTAGAAGTCATGTGGCTAGAGAAGTGTTTTCTTGAAATTTGGAGGCAGTCATTCATCTGTTTGTGCTTGAAAGCATTCTTCAGCAAATTTCTTCTCTACTGTAAAGAAAATTTGGTAGGTTTTCACTTAGTAAGATTTATACATAAAATTAACTAGTCATTTATTTTCACAGGTCACTTTACGGTTCTCAAAGTAGAAAGTAACAGGTTAATATCAGAAAATCCAAACCACACCATTGAATGAGCAACACCCACGAAAGTGCTTTGTAAAAAGACAAACGCTATGCCAACATAAGAATTATTTTAATATCATAAATGTAGACATTTCCCATTAAAAGATACAACAGCACCTAACAGTATTATTACTTCCTTCTTAATTTCCTTTTCAAGTCTACGAAACAAGATCTAAGATGATTACTTCCTGTATATACACCCCTTGTGTATGTGTGTGTGCTCAGTCACTCAGTTGTGTCTGACTCTGTGAGTCCATAGAATTTTCCAGGCAAGAATACTGAGCGGTTGCCATTGCCTACTCCAGGGGGGTCTTCCCAGATCAGGGATCGAAACTGCATCTCCTGCATTGGCAGACGGATTATTTACCACTGCGCCACCTGGAGAACCCATAAACACTCCTGAGAATATGTAACTTGAAATATATTGGCCCCAAAAGACTAATAATTTATGCCCTGACCTCTTAAAAAAAAAAAAAAGTCAAAATATAAATTGAGACCCCATACAATACATTAGAACCCAGGAAATGTAGGCTACCCTTTAAAGAGGAGTTTTCATTTCAAGAATACATTTTTAAGGCTCTTTTAACCCTACTCACACTTTCCCCAGTTACTACATTAGTTCTCCATTATTAGTACACAGAAATACATTCTGAAAGCCTCTAGGAAAGAAATCACTGCTGGTGGCAGGAATGAGTCTCCTCTGCAGCGTCCTTAGTCCCAAGAGTAACGAGTCAGTTGACAGCACCAAGCAAAAGCACAACTCCAGGATGGTGTAAGGACAGAGAAGATGGTATTAAGGACAAGAAATTACTACTGGCCAACTCAGTTCAAAAGCTCAAGTACATAAGGATATTATCACCTGGTGAGTTAGTACAAGGGGATAGAGGCTCTCCTAATTAGATGTATTCCACAAGCAGGCAGATTAGAGTCACCCTTCAGGTAAAGTTGTGCGTTTTGCTGGGATTTATTTTAATTCCCTCAAGAACAGTAGAAATGTAAAACTCAGTTGCCCAAGTCCTTTGGGAAGCCTCAGGATAATCCCATGGCCCCAAGATGGCCTGGGGTATCATTACTCACCAGTCTTCAGAATAAAGCACAGGATCTGGCCTCCCGAAAGGGATTGCTTCCAGCTGGAACACCTACCAGCAGGGCATCCTTGCAGGCATTCTGCATGCAGTATTGTTGAAGCTCTGCAGCCGCCTGAGAGACCTGAAACAAAGGGACAAGAGCTCTCGACATGCTGCTCATAGCAAGATCCATCCAGCAGTCACTTGAAACTCTGAAAAATGATCGTACAACCTGATAAAGGTCACACTTTCTACAACCTCCAAGAGTCTCTTCTTGCTGCAAGTTCTAATAATTGAACTCCAAAGGGAGAAAGTTACAACTTCTATGAACTTTGACTTAGGGCCTTTTTCTTTTAGTGGCTTATTCAACCAAGGAAAGATAAAACATATTTTTCATCCATATAGAATCCTGGTTTTGAGACAAAGTATAAAGAAGTAGCTTATCCTAATGGGCCCTTTACAAATTTTCACTTATAAACCACACATTGATATACCCAGGTTTGCCATGTGAACAGACTGTTTTAATATTTACAAGGCTCGGTGGAGCCTTATCCAGTCTGCTCAAAGCAAGTGATGAGGTTCCTCCACCATGCTTTTGAAGCAGAATAGCCTACTGGTCAAGAGTGCAGCCTCTGGGCACATCACTGCTCATCTGGGAAACGTATTTGTGATAGTGCCTACCTCAGTGAGTTGATGTAATAATTAAATAAGTTAATGCACATAAAGCACTTTTCCAATGAGTCAGCTCTTTGCATCAGGTGGCCAAAATAATGGAATTTTAGTATCAGTCCTTCCAATGAATATTCAGGGTAGATTTCCTTTAGGACTGACTGGTTTGATTTCTTTGCTGCCCAAGGGACTCTCATAAGTTATTAATTCAAAAGAAATCTGGAACCAATTAGGCTCATGCTAATTATGTCTCCTTCAGAAGGAAGAAGGGAACTCCACACATGATGGGTGGAAACAGACTATGTCCCAGGACCCCCAGAAAAGTGGGACTAACTAGACGCTAGCCTAAAGAATATGGTCAAAAAGTTAAGGTGGAGGATACGCAAAGAAAGTAAGAGAAGAATTAAGTGGTCGGTATTTCTCTTGCACTTTCAAGAGGCAAAAACTCTGGATTGGGAGAGTGTAAGCCCAAACCATAGAAGTTGTATCCCCTCAATGGAAGTGGGCTAATCCCCACCCAAATCATATCCCTTTCCTTGGTCTGAGCCCAGGCTGACCAATTAACTTCAGAGAGACTTCTCCAAAGCAAGTAAGGGTCCTTGGAAGGATACTGAGCATTCCAATCAATGAGAAGGGGTGCCTTCCATCAAATGCTACGAAACCAGTATTCTGCTTTATTTATCAGTTAGTAAGTCTGCGAAAGAGAAGACATCTCTGGATGTGCTGAGAAAATCCATCCATCACTGAGCCCTGAAATGTGGCAGACCAGAGACCCTGGATGGTTGTGACTTCCTAAGGTGCTGCCTGAGAAAAATCCTGCCAAGCACCCTACACCATACTCCCATGAGGACACCCCACAAAGAAGCTGTGTGACTTTGAACAAGTCACTTGATTTCTCTGGGCCTTAGTTTCATCACCTGTAACTATTTTTAAAATGTAGATAAGAATACCTCCCCCAGCCACTTCCAAGGACATCTGGCTCACAGTTTTTCTTTCCATCTCAGGCCCCAACATCATCCTCAACCTTTCCAGCAATCCTAGCTTCCATTTCCTGAGCTCTCCTCAAACAACCTTCTCCTCAACACAAACAGTTACAGCCAACACTGCTCCACATCTGAAATTTCACACTCCAACATCCTACCTTCTGATCACAATCTCTCCCGCTGCTTCCTGCCTTCTCACTATACCTGCTCTTTGACCTCACGGGGAATATCTCTTCCTTTCTCATCTGGCCCATCGTAGGGATGCTGGCTCTGTTCCTTCTCGGTTCAGCCTCCTTCTAGCCAGACCCTCATTGCTCTCCACTCCCATTTCTATCTTTCTGGCAAAACTCCCCTGCTAGCTCACTACTTGGATCAACAACCACTCATCACAGATGCCTGGGTGGCCACAATGCTGCTGGAGACAGAAGAAGAAAAAGACGAAGGAAAAGAAGACAATCTCACAGTAGCTAGGTCTCAGGAATCACAAGGTATCTACGAATGTGTCTGCTGGGGGTGCTCTCTCCCCCATCCTCAGCTCTTGTGACTCCATTAGTTCCCCTTTTTTCTGCCCTAAAAGAAAACTTGGCCTCCTATTCCACAAAGGCATTTGTCATCATACAAGCTCTTAGGCCTCTATCTGGAAATATATATGTTTACACATATCCTTCCTCCTTTCTTATCTCAGACAGTGCCCCTCCAATCCCGGGCACCCTTAGACTCCCTGTCTCTACCTCCAGTTCTCCTTCTCCATTTGTTTCTCCCCCTTGATCTAAAAATACAGTGTGTTCCTTCCTCTCAACCTCAAAATACTGCTTTTCATTTCCTAAATTAAAAAAAAAAAAGTTTCTTCTTTAAAATCAGACTTTTTTGTCAAAAAGTGTCTGCCTATCCTATATTTGGCTTCTACAACTATGTGTCACTGAAGCCTCCTTTGTATTCCACAACTGTCTCTTTACCTTGTATATAATCTTCACATTACTTTCTGAAATTATTTAACTTACTGGTTAATATGTTTATTATTTTCCTTCCCCCAAGGAATCACCATATTCTTAGTACATAGAATAGGGTGTGGTGCTTACTCCTTGGAAGCAAAGTTATGACCAACCTAGACAGCATATTGAAAAGCAGAGACATTACTTTGTCAACAAAAGTCCATCTAGTCAAGGCTATGGTTTTTCCAGTAGTCATATATGGATGTGAGAGTTGGACTATAAAGAAAGCTGAGCACCGAAGAATTGATGCTTTTGAACTGTGGTGTTGGAGAAGACTCTTGCGAGTCCCTTGGGCTGCAAGGAGATCCAACCAGTCCACCCTAAAGGAGATCAGTCCTGGGTGTTCATTGGAAGGACTGACGTTGCAGCTGAAACTCCAATACTTTGGCCACCTGATGCGAAGAGCTGACTCCTTGGAAAAGACCCTGATGCTGGGAAAGATTGAAGGCAAGAAGAGAAGGGGACAACAGAGTATGAGACAGTTGGATGGCATCACTGGCTCAATGGACATGGGTTTGAGTGGACTCTGAGAGCTGGTGATGGACAGGGAGGCCTGGCGTGCTGCGGTTCATGGGGTCGCAAAGAGTCGGATACGACTGAGCGACTGGACTGAACTGAACAGAGTAAGGGCAGTATCAGGTCCACTGAGTATCACAGTAGTGTTCATTCATTCACACACACATTCTACAAATAATGCTATATTCTAGTTGGTAAACAAAATTACACACCAGAGGCTTTTTTCAAGTGACTAAACACTGGACACGTTGTCAAAGGCCCCAGTTTTTGATAACCTCTCCTTCTCGCTTCAGTACCCTGGCTTTCTCTCGCTTGTCTTCTCCCAGCCCTCTCTTTCAACGAGTCCCTGGGTTCCACGCTCCGGTAACTTCAGTTTTCACTCCCCTACGGTCTTTCAGCTTTGTTCTCGGAGCCTCGGCCAAAGAAAGCAGTCAAACACCTCCCGGGTATCTCTTCAAAGTCCACGTATCCGAAACTGAACGCACCACCTCTCCCCGCTACCGCAGCGAATGGCAACGCCATCCATCCCGTTACCAGGCCAGAAACCCGAGCAGTGCCCTCCTCCCCTCGCATCCTAGCAACCCATCCCCGAGGCCCGTCCATTCAGTCGCCTCCGCAGCTCTAGACCCCATCCTCCCGCACCACCCGAGTTCGGGGAGGGGAGGCCACCAGCGAGTCGCCCCCATTCCTGGGGTCCTCGCGGCTGTCCCGCACCCCGAGTCACTGTCCACCTCCCTGACTTGACCGCCCCGGGGCGCTCGGTCCCGGACAGCTCTCGCGGAGACAGCAGCTTCTCCCCGGCGCCCCCAGGCTCGGCCTCCCTCGCGGGTCCCCGCGCCGCCGCCTCTCCCGGGCGCCGGGGTCCGGGCCCGGCCCTGCGCGGACTCCCACCCGCAGAGGCCGGGCCGCGCGAGCCAGGCCGGGCGCGGTCCTCAGGGCCGCCCTCGGCGTCAGGCTCCGCGGGCAGCGCGGGGGTCGGCTCCGCAGCCCTCCGCCCGGGAGCGGCCTGCTCCTCTCGGGCCCGCGGGCGGCGCCCAGGTCTCCGCGCCCCGGGCCAGGCGCCGGCCTCACCTTGATCCTCTCCACGCCGGCCTCCAGCTTGAGCTGCTCCACCAGGCGCTGCAAGGCGCTCACGCTGGCCCCGGAGGACATGGCTGCGGCCTGGGCTCCGAGAGCGCGGGCGGGCGGCCGCGGGGAGACGCGAGGCCCGGAGGCGCGGCCCCGCCCCGGGGCGGGAAGCCGCTGTGCCCGCCCCGCCGCCCGGCCCCCGCGCCCGGCCTCGCCCCGCGGCCGCCCTCCGAGGCGACCGAACCGCGGGTGAGCGACACCTCGGGGTCCCGAGTCGGCCGCCTCCTACCTCTGCGTTCTAAGCCGAGAGGGAGCCTGCGTCCCCGCCCGTCCAGGCCGCCACGCGGGGCCCACTCCCGTCGGCGCCCAGGGCTTCCTCCTAGGAGGAGCGGGAGCGGGTGTGGGGCGCGGGGGATGAAGACGGCGAGGACGCGTTCCTGGAGAATCGGAACTGCGACCGTGTGTAGCTGGAGCGAGGTGTGCAGTGAGTGGGAGAGACGGGGGCCCGGTGTGAAGGCTTCTAAGCCTCGGAAGGTGTCATCGTCGGGGGATGGGGGACGGTGGGTGGGGTTCGATGGAACGGAAACGAGATTCAATTTTTATTTTTTGGCCAGGCCACTTCGTAGGTGCGACCCTAGTCTCCCCACCAGGGATTGAACCTGCGCCCCCTGCATTGGAAGCGCGGAGTCTTAATCACTGGATCCCCAGGGAAATCCTCAAAACAGGTTTCACAAACAGGTTTCTGCAATACCCGGTAGCTGTATTTGACTAGAATCCAACCAGTTGACTTGGTAGGGTCAGTAGTATAAAATCCAAGACCCTGACTTCTTTGCCGAACACGTAGAAAAAATTAAGTTCAGCTCGCCTCATTCCCATCTCGTTGTTTAACTGTAACCATTGTTTCTGCTACGCTTCATTTTCTTTTTTTATAGTAGTTACTTTGAATATTTCTTTATTATTCTTGTGCCATTGTATTTGTCAGAACTGAGTAATCCAAAAAGGTAGTATGCCAGTTTGAGTAACTGAAAAGCTCAGGGACTTTAATGGGTTTAATTGCCCAAATAATAGCTGTAAGGCTCTCATTCTCCCATCTCTCCACTAAGCTTTTTCTGAGTGTTGGCCTTGTTTTCTTCAATAGTAAATAGGCTCCCTGTAGTGCTGTGAAGAAAGTTCCATGCTTTCATTGTCCCAGCCTACGAAACCCAAGGGCAATAAAGCATCTTTTCTAATTGCTCCAGCAAAAATCCCCATAATGGATCTCACTGACCTCATTGAGTCATGGGTCCACTCTTGAGCCAGTCACTATTTGAAGGCAAGGGTTGTGTGGTATTGGAATGCTCAGATTAGCGGCACCTGGCCAAGAGCAGGATGTGGGGTGGGGTCAGCCCCACCTCTAGTGGGTGCTGGGGCGTACCACCCAACTTCCCATTTAGGACCAAGGCACTGGTTCCCCTATCTGCTAGGAGTTGTAGCAGCTGATGCCTCTCAGCAGAGTCACTCTGGAAACTCCCCTTAACCAGAGCCACTGCTCCCCCTGTCAGCTCTCATCCAATGACCCATGGGGGATGTGAAAGATCTGAACTCCAGCCCCCTCAGCTGGAGTAAGCAGTCAAGGCTGCAGCTTTCCTGGTGCCTCAGATGGTAAAGAGTCTGCCTGCAATGTGGGAGACCCAGGTTCGATCCCTGGGTCAGGAAGATCCCCTAAGAAGGAAATGGCAACCCACTCCAGTATTCTTGCATGGGGAATTCCATGAACAGAGGATCCTGGCTGGCTACAGTCCATGGCGTCACAGAGAATTGGACCCAACTGTGCAACTGACACTTTCCCATGAAGGATGAGTCCAGGCCCCTGGCTGGGGTCATCTGAGGCCTTAATGACAGCTGCTTCACAGTTCAGCTCTTCTCTGCTTAATTTCCAGTCCCTGGACTCCCCCATAGCTGTTGATTTTGACACTCCCCAGCAAAGTTTCCCAGGCAGCTCAGCGGTAAAGAACCTGCCAATGTAGGAGAAGCAGGTTTGACCCCTGGGTCGGGAAGATCTCCTAGAGAAGGAAATGGCAATGCACTCCCGTATTCTTGTGGGGAAAATCCCATGGACAGAGGAGCCTGGGGTTGCAAGAGTCCTACAGTCCATGGGGTTGCAAGAGTCAGACATGGCTTAGCGACTAAACAACAAACTTTCTGCATGAAAATGTCCATTTGAGTCTGTTTCTCTGGGGAACCCAAACTCATAGTTTCTCAGTCCATTCAAATTCTATAGACTGAAAAGGGAAGATCCGTTTCCCAAAGGAAAACCAGGAAGCTGATACTAGAAGTGATCCAGGAGCAGTCAAAAAAGATATGCTCATCATTTATTATTTTTAATGACTGTATAGTATTCCATTATGCAACTGGATCAGAATTTATTCAGCTACTGCCCTATTCGTTAACACTGTGGTGGCCACCTTAAAAGAACAGCTTTGTGCATGTGTTTTATTTCCTCAGGATGCATTCCTAAAAGTGGAATTAGTGGAACAAAGAATATAAAGTTTTTAAAACTTTTTGCCACTTTATCCTCCAAAAGGTGATAGCAATTGTTATTCCCACCAGAAGGCTATTTCTTTGTACCCCCAAATCTATATTGTAGTTATTTCTACTGACCTAATAGGTGGAAAATTGTGCCTTAAGTCTTTTAGATGTCTTAACTGTTGAAGCTGAACATTTTTTTCTATTGATCTTCTTAGCTATGTGTTCAGTCTTTTTCTTGTCTGCTGACAAATTTTAAAGCCCTCTAGTGACAAGTTCTCCCGCTACAAGGAACTTAACATATATTCTAGTCAAAACAGGAAAGTACATGTTGGAAACATGACTAAATTGTTGACAGAAAAGTTGTGTTTAAAAAAGAAGTGGCAAAGAATTCAAAGATACAGACTGGAAGGACTAGGAAAAGCTCATCTTAGATGGTGAGACGTAGACTTTGGATATGTGTGTGTGGTAGATGGAAAGCATTCCAGTATGGGGAACGGGAGGCCATAGAATGAATCAGTTAATGAATGAAGAAGGCTCTAGTGAATAATAAAGGATGCAAAGCTGTTAAGAATAAAAGTCACAGGAGACCTCAAAAGAAACAGAAGTCTGTGGCAGTGGTGTAGCCACATGGTAAGATATTTTAGGAATATTAATCTGGGATGAAGACACAAAACAAACTGAAACTGGGGAGACAAGACTTCAGTAAAAGGTCACCAGTATGTTAGAGACTGTTAAAACATTTTTTTCCCCTTGTTTAAGATAAAAATTTCCACTGTTTCTAAGAACCTTAGTACTTTTAGAAATGTCAGTGTCCTTCTAAAGACAAATATTTCATTTGTTTCCCTGTTAGGATCTATAATTCCTCACTCCTAATATGTATTTTGTCACCTTTTAACAGTAGGTTATTTTTTCTAGAAAAGAGGCTTAAAATCACTCTTCTCCAATAAATGATAAAATGAGGTGTTTTCTGTTACCTTCAGTTTTCTAAAAAGAAGCACAAAACATTAACAACTATATTTCAGTTCAGTCCAGTCGCTCAGTCGTGTCCGACTCTTTTCGACCCCATGAACCACAGCACGCCAGGCCTTCCTGTCCATCACCAACTCCCGGAGTTGATTCAAACTCATGTCCATTGAGTCGGTGATGCCATCTAACCATCTCATCCTCTGTCGTCCCCTTCTCCTCCTGCCTTCAATCTTTCCCAACATCAGGGTCTTTTCAAATGAATCAGTTCTTTGCATCAGGTGGCCAAAATATTGGAGTTTCAGCTTCAACATCAGTCCTTCCAATGAAGAGCCAGGACTGATTTCCTTTAGGATGAACTGGTTGGATCTCCTTGCCGTCCAAGGGACTCTCGAGAGTCTTCTCCAACACCACAGTTCAAAAGCATCAATTCTTCTGCACTCAGCTTTCTTTCTAGTCCAACTTTCACATCAGTACATGAGTAGTGGAAAAACCATAGCCTTGACTAGATGGACCTTTATTGACAAAGCAATGTCTCTGCTTTTTAATATGCTGTCTAGGTTGATTGTAACTTGCCTTCCAAGAAGTAAGTGTTTTTTAATTTCATGGCTGCAGTCACCATCTGCAGTGATTTTGGAGCCCAGAAAAATAAAGTCAGCCACTGTTTCCCCATCTATATTTAATGTCACAGTAAATATAGTTGTTGATGGGGAAACAACTATATTTAATGTGACACAATATAATGTGCCATAAAAACCCTTGTCACTTCCTTATACCCACTGTATTATTTTTAGAACTTAGAATAATGAATCAGGAGTGAACAATTCACCAACAGGTTTATAGATTCAGCTTCTCTGGAGAGATTTTTACAGGCTGCTTAAGACTTTGGGAGGCAGTGTAACTTAGGGCTACTTGATGTCCTTTTGAGCAATCATTCCAGGCATGCCTCTGTATTTTGCTGGAAGTATCCCTTCCATCAATGTAGGCCTTGAACTAGTGAGCAGATTATTTACTCTGAAAGTTCATTCTTTTCTGAGCTGTAATCTCAGCTGTTTCACCTTGTATCCCAAGGACAACAAGGGGCAGGCAGCTGATTTTAAGACACACAAATCCCAACCCTAAGGAGTGTTACTTTTTCACTCTAGCACAGTACTCTGCACAAAGTAAGGAATTCAAATACCTATTAAAATAGTAAAGAAACAACATGTTTGTAATCACTCAACAGTACTGCCATGGATTTTTAACAAAAAAGACTGTCTTGTTCTCTCTGAAAGGCAGAGGAACTCACTTACTGAACATTTAATATAGGCCAGGCATTTTACCCCGTCTTGTTTAGTTCTCGTAATAGTCCTATGACGTTAGTATCGCTAGCAGAGATGAAAAAAATGGGGTTCGGAGGTTAACCTGTCCAAAGTCAAGCTGTTTGCAGGGCCAGGAACTAAACTTTGGTCTGTGCTCAGTCGCTCCCAGCTCTGCAATTCCATGGACTGTAGCCCAGCATGTAGATCCTCCATCCATGGAATTTTCCAGGCAAGAATATGGGAGCAGGCTGCCACTTCCTACGCCAGGGGATCTTCCCGACCCAGGGATCGAACCTGCATCTCTTGCATCCCCTGCATTGGCAGGTGGACTCTTCACCACTGTGCCAGCTAGGAAGTACCCATCCTAAACTTGATCTTAGCCAAAAGGCCGAGAAGCAAAACTTTGATCTGGCTGCAAAGCCTGAATGAACCATGCAACTGCATTCTGCTCACTCGCCTTGAGGTCACAAAAGAAGACACAGTGAAGTGGGAGGAAGTTTCTTCATCCCCTAATGAAGTTGGGGAAGAGTCTGTAAGGAATCCCATATGTCTCTGAGCTAAGGTCATGTGGCCCATTATTTACAGAACTGTCAAGGATACTCTGATCCTTTAAGAAGCTGATTAAGTTTATGACAAACTATGTAGTCTTTTTACTTAAATAACGTCTAACATTTCTCAATTGCAAGCCATCTAATCTACTTAAGACCCTAAACCTATGTAAAATTTCAGGCTTATAGATTAAGTCCTGATTCTCTTAAAAAGATCCCCTCATTTCACAGATGAGGAAACCAGAAAGGTTAATTTCTTTAGCAAATTTTATCTAGTTATTAGGGTTCAGATTTGGCCTTGGTACATATTTCAATGTGAAGAGTATCACAGTTTGTAAATAAAATTATAATTCATCCATACACAGCTATTTTGCATTGGTGTCAACATTTATCTGCCTCAAAGGCACAATTATAACTTCAGAGACCATGTCCGATATAAAGTCTTTAAGTAGCTAGACCTGTTCATACTAATGTCTAATAAAAGCCATTTCTCTTTAATTTCCACAGAACTTTCAGTTTGGGGCTAACATACTGGTTTATAACATTAGCAGAACGTTAAGCTTAGCAGTTGGCTTCCACTCAAGGAAAATATTTCCAAAGCATGGGTGTTAAAAGTTTACTGCCTTTTCAGTCCAAAAAATAGAGAATCTCAAAGGAAATAAACTACAATTTTCTAAACATTCATTCAGTAGGACTAAAATAGTTGTCAATTCTGTAAACTGAACTATTTTTTCAAGTAATCTTTTAAATATTTGTATACCACTTGTATTTTAAATTTCTGTATACCACTTGTAGTGTTAAAAATTCTAGGCATGGTCCCTACTTGATAGATGGGTTATGAAACTGCAACCTACAATTTGTAGAACTTGGAGAATTCATAAATAAGGCCAATGAAGGAAGGATCAGTTTTGAAATCTGCTATGAGGATATTTGATGTGAATGTAACTCTAAGGGTAGTTGTAGCACAGACCTCAACTACATGAAGTGACAATAAACAGAAACCAAAAAGCAACTATGCTCTGTGAACTCCTGAATTCCAAGTAAAAGGGAAATGCTGATAGCTCTAAAACGAAGCTCAAGAAATGTGTTCTAACTATAGTGGGGTTCTGGGATCCCCTACTCAAGATTCTTCTCCAGATGTTTCTAAAATGGAGAAGCTGTTGGGCTTTTGGTGGGGATGGGCAGAGTAAGGAGACAGTAAAGATACCCAGGATACTTGAATGACACTTGGGATACAACTCATTGCCCTTCCTTTCCTCTAGGATTTTGAAGCATAAAGTCATTTTGCTGAGGAAACAAAGGGGAGAGAAGAATCACAGTCCTGTTAGGGAGAGTCCATTCATCTCACCCATGCAATAGCCATGACTCCAAAAGACAGACCAAACGTTTACCAAGTAAGCAGGTTGCCAGGAACAATTCCGGAAATGAGATTCCTATTTAAAGACCAAAAGAAAAAAGGCAATCTAGCATATATACGCAAAATAATACCCAAAGGTACACTGTTTTCATCAGTCAACCTTTATGAATCCTAACACATTCAGTCCTTTTATTTTTCCTTATCACTAGGTTTTTAAAAAAAAAAAATAGTTAATCATTAACTTATTTGAAATTTTAACAGAAGGGCAAGTACCTGCATTTCTTTCTGGTCTTTGTAACATATGATACACACTTTCATTCTTAGATAATACTGTTATGTGTCAAATGTATGATAACACATTCACTGAGACAGGGATTTCTGACTATAGACAACTGCAGCACCTTTAAAAGGAATTTATCTATGGTTAAGAGTTGGGCATTTGGGCTTTGAAACATGGCTTCCTATAATTTAGGGCTGTGACGTCTCCACCCTCCCAAAAAAGAATGGATGCATAAAACACTGCTGTCTGAAATTTACAAAAATATAAATATTATATAATTTTAGAGCTGCAAAAGGATCTTAGTGATAATCTAGCCAGACTACTCCCCTAATTTTCTAATGAGGTAATTGAGGCCCTCACTCACAGAATAAATAATCCACCTCAGGTCTTTTGCTATATTAAAAAGTATGGTGAACTTTTCCCTCCTGCATCTTTGTATCTATCAGATATTTGGGCTGAGCTCTTGAAAGGACTAGTTTCCTTTGAGGAGAAACCGATTCTGCCTATCTACTATGCTATACTTTTATGCTACATCTTTTAAAATAATACAAAAGCAATATGTTAACCTTTGACTTAAAATGGCATGCCAACAAACCTGGGATATATTGCAACCATTTTATTAATATGATGGGCTGGGATGTATCTTTTAACAGGAGTACTGACGGACTACCATGTGTTTCATACTCTGTTCCAGTATCATACTCGATTCAGTCAAATTACGTGTGAATTACTTTCACTTCCACACGTATGAAACATTTACATTTCATTGTCTGATAGAACAGCACATACCCCATGCACCTCTTCTTTCTGGTTTAAATTCATGTAAATATGCTCACATAAAAAGGATTTTTCATTAATCAAGGACTTCATAATATATGAACTTTCATTACACTACTTCCGTTCTGTCCATTTTCTTTTTTGTTTTAATTTGAAGGGAGGATTAAGAAAGCAGTGCTGTGGTACAAAAAGACCTTACAAGGTCCTCTTCTGGAGAAATGTTTTCGAACACAGTTATAGTCTTATAATGACTGTAATCAAGACCATCCCACAAGGACAGGAAGGTACATTCACTCTCCTGGAGAGTTTCTGATCTTATTAACAATATTATGACTGGGGGGAGATAGTATAAAGACAGCCCAGCAGAAAACTCTCCCAGAGAGATATTTTGAACTTATTTCAATCCTATAATGACTGTCATGAAGATGACATGATAGTTGGAATTCGTTTTGCTGAAGAAGTTTGTGTCTAGAAAGACACACTCAATAATGTAATTAAATGATGTTATAATTACGTTCTGTGAAACTATCAGAGGTCTCAAAAGCAGAAAAATGTAGCACTATAACAAAGAATAAGGAAACACTTTTTTGAAGAATAAACACTTAACACATAATATTTTTAAACAGTATCTAATAAATTTTCATGTCAAATTTTTAACTAAAGATATAAAACTTTTCAATGGCAACTAATAAATCTTCATGTCAAGTCTTTTAACAAAATCCACAAATCAATTATAAAAATTGAACAATCATAAATGTCTTATGTATAAAGTTTGAAGGGGAAGTTTAAATGTCTACAGTATTCTGTTTAATCTAATTCTTGAGGAATTTTAGCTACTGCTGAGGTGCAGTGGATACACTGCTAAAATAATTCAGCTATGAAAACAGTATCACAGTTAAGGTTTGGCATAGCAGCGTTCCGGCAGTCTTCAGTCATCCACAAACGTCAACCGTCCGGGCCCTTCATTCTTCATCCATCTCCTGTATCTTTTCCATCTGGGGTCATTTGCCAGTCTTTTCTTTAGTTCCTCTTCTTGCTCTTGTTTGTAGACCTATAAGTATAAATAACACAAACTGACTTGACAATCCAAAGAGAAACATTTTCATTAGCTTTATGGCATGTTTCCCTGATGCTGGAAACAACTGAGGGCAAAAGGAGAAGAGGGCGGCAGAGGATGAGAAGGCTGGATAGCATCACCGACTCCATGGACATGAACTTGGGCAAACTCCGGGAGATAGTGAGGGACAGGGAGGCCTGGATTGCTGCGGTCCATGGGGTCGCAAAGAGTTGGACGCAACAACTGAACAACAATAGCATGTTTATATCTTTCAAATATAACTTTAGGTAAAAGTTTCCAATGAATGCATTGGTTTGTCTTCTGAAGACCATGCACCAAAGAATACTAAGCAATTAAGCACTTTAACATTCAGTGTTAAATTAAAAAATAAAGAAAGAACAATTCATGCAAGAACTAGTGTTTTTTTCCACTGATTTCTATAACCTGGAAATACATTCTCTTCTTTCTTGACATTATATGAAAGGTGAGTTTAAAAGTTTTAAACATTTCCTCTACACAACTAACATCCAATATAAAAGAATCAACACAAATTTTCTTAACATGGTACTTAGTAAATTTAACAGATGACTTTAAGTATATGTTGATGCTAACCAAGGAACAAAGTGACCTTATAAATACTTCTGTCTCCAAACTGAACTTACAACTTCTTTTATCTTCAAGGATAATGATTGGTTTTTCAAAATATTTTTAAAGTTCCCAAAGAAGGTTAAATAAACCACAGAGGTTAAAAACAAACAATATCTATAATCTTTAGTGGATGCCAGCTGAAGTTAAATGGACAAGTTTTCATAACCAATTTCACAGCCATATCAAATTTTAGAAAGAAATTACGTTACTTTCAAATTTCAGGAAGTAATGACTAAGATAATTTCACGTAATACCATAACTCAGCCCAGGATAGCAGTCCTTGACAGCTTATTGTATAGTGGGCTGCTTAAACTACTTAAAAGCTAAAGCTTTTCATATATTGGGTCAGCCATAAAATTAGTTCAGGCTTTCCATACAGTGTTACAATCAAAGTTTAGTTAGTGCAATTAACAGAAAATGGTGACATCCTTGCAAACATACATTCTATCCCAGTGCAATTTAACATAACAAATTAGACCATTCTTTAAATTTTTAGCATGAGTAAATTAAAGTATTTGAAGTTCATCTTTCAAAAGGACAAATTACAGGTTAAAAACTCACTGTTCGACTACCAGTCATACTGTCAACAGAAGACCTTTACCCGTATTGAACTCTCCGATTTCAGAAATTGGAGCACACTTCTGTGATCCCTGAGTTTTAAGCTGGTAAGGAAGATAACAGTCAAAATCCCAGCAGGGTCATGACTCACCTCATAATTCTCCTTTATCCAAAGCTCCCGTTTAAGAAAAGTTTCTTTCTGATGATCTTCTAGACTATCAAACTGAGACTTCGACATCTTCATGGATTTACGTATGATATACAGTCTTTCTTCTTCCCCGTATTCTTTGCCTTTGATGTTAAAATTATAGATCCATCGGCAATACCACACGATATACGAGCACAGGTGGAAAGGAGCTAAGAGAATCTGAAATAGGAGAAGGTCACGTATCTGGGGCTTCTGATAGCCTCCCTTTATATCTATTTTACTTTTTATAATGTTCTTTATGATGTTCTCCTCCTCGTCACGAACTTCCTCTTTGGACTTTTTGTTTCTACCCTTCTCTTTGGCTTTTCTCAGTAATCCCTGCTGCTTGGCAATCTCCATGGCTTGGATACGGTACTTGGGCACCGTGGCCAGGTAGCTGATCGTCTTGTCATAGCTATTCCACCAGCTGAAAAACTAGAATATTTAACAAAGAAAAACGGATCACTTTTATTACCAAAATTCATCTTGGTGAACACAACCCTGCCCGCAAAAGACCCATTCTCATTGAAAACAGGGACCTCAAAAATCTTACTCTGTAGGTTAAAGATACAGTTGAATAATAGCTGTGTGGACATGGGAATCTTCAGGACTGACACGTCAGATAAGTTGTCAGCTGAGCCAAAAAGCCACTGATTAGGAGACACCCAGGATCAGAGGATGGCTCAGGGGAATCACACCGTACCTGCTGATTCCACATCTTTACCATCTGACTCCTCCTTAGACTGCAATTAAGAAACCTCTCTTTTCTTTAAGGTTGCAATCTACTTAGTGGAGGAGTCAAATGGCAAAACTAGGTGGTAAGGAGTTTCTTTCAAACAATCACAGGGTATAGACTCAGCAACGATATTTATCTACTTCCTAAACCATCTGCACATACCAATGTTCATCATATTATGAACTAAAAGATTCAAGTATGTTTGAATCTTTACTTATTTGGGCAGGAAAACATTACATTATTTCTTAAATATGTCCAACCACAAAGGGTTTTATTATCAGAAAAAGTCCTACTCCTCATATAGTACCTCCACACATTTTAGCTATTTTACTGAATAAATACAGCAATTATGCCAGTATCCTAAAATATTATAGAAGCAATCTATTAACAGCAAAACAAAGAAAAAGTGACTAGAGTATTATGTTAACCTCAAACAGAAAAGTAAAACTGCCCTTCCTCTCCCTGTTGAACAGGCAATACTACAAAAGCTGAAACATTTAAAATATACAGTCTTAGTTTTCAATAGCAATTCTTTTGTCATATAAATTGAATTTTATTTCTGGGAATTAAAACTGGAGAAGTAATTTTGAAACTAGCAAATTGCTTCATTCCAGTCACTTATTTTTTTTTTTCCTCTAGAGGAGGATATGATAGGTATGGTTAGTTTAGGAATTATAGTAGGGAAAACTCATTTCAGGCTGAACTTCTTTTTCAGTGATGTATTAAAACAACATAAAGTTACTGTAGCACTCTTACTCTGTTTCAGGGGTTTTTGAACTGCAGCGGTAGCGCCCTTAGCTGTCACGTGGAGATGTGTGAGACCTGTGTTTGTTACAGCGGTGGAAAGCACTACACTCCTGGCATTTGGTAGGCAGAGGCCAGGACTTGTTAGGCCATATTAAGGAATTTGGATTTTTCCCCAAGTTTAATGGGAAATCATTGAAAAGTCCTATGAAAGTACAGTTTGGTCTTGAACAACACGAGGGGGCCCCATCTTCTGCAAACTCTGCGTGTATCTCATAGCCGACCCTCCACAGGTGCCAACTGTGCCTATACACGGCTCCTCCCGATCCTCCGATTCAAGCAACCTCACTTGTGGCACTGTAGTGCAGGGCCGCAGTTAAGGGAAAAGGTTCCGAGCATAAGTGGACCCGTGCAGTTCAAACCCATGCTGTTCAAGGGTCACCAGTAAATCACATGGATCTAGTTGACATTCACTCTGGCTGTTATATGGAAAATATAGAGCGGGCAATGAGGAAGAGATCTGGGTTTTTTGTTTGGTAATTAGTTTTAGTAGTTTATATAATGACATGCACAGTCTTAGACTTCCTGCCATCAAAGATTCCAGTACTATCAATTGATTAAATATTTTTCTAACATAAAAAATTAATCTTAACTGAAGTAAAACTGCACAAAAACATACTTCTAGTTCGGTTTTAATGACGAGCACTAGGCCATGTGCACTCCTTCACATGCACACAGATAAACATGTCCATCAGTACACACCTGAAACACTGAAATGGCGCACACACTGACCAAAATCACAACCCTCACATCCACTTTAGGGGCCAAGCGCCTGCGGTAGTAGTGGTAGTAATGGCTGTAGTACTCCTCTGGGTGGTCCAGCATGTAATCATAATCTCTCCGAGTTTCTTCATCCTATAAGATAAAAATAACAAGATACCCAGTTTCATATGACAGCTCATAAAATGGCCTTAGTTAATAATCTGTTGAAGTCAAACCTAGAATTTTATAATTATGTAGTCAATCTGAGTTAAGGAACAAATTATCAAAAAAATTTCCCCATAATTCCTCAAAGGCACACACAAATTTGTTTTCAGAACTTTAATATTAGATATAAAGCAGAATTTAAATTTTCCTCAAATTCTTGAGTACTATTAGGCCTCCTGGAAAAAATAAAAACATTTCAAGAGCAATGAACTATGCTTATTTAGCCAGTGCTGTGGTGATGCTAATAAGGATACAGATTTGTTCTTATACTTTAAGATCATGCTGACACCTACTCTCAGTAACTGTTGATAGAAAAAAGAATGTTTATTTCTGTTGTATATATTCACAATCATTTCCCAGCCTTGTATAGGAGGTTTTCTTCTGAAAGCAAAGATTAAGATAACAAAAAAATAGACAAAACCAAAATTGAATTATGCCCTCAAAACTGAATTATGTTCATCTCAAGGGAACACTGAGACACTGATGGAGTAGAATGGTCAAAATCTACCTCTGTGACGTTAGGCAAAAATTTTAGCCTCTCTAAGCCTCACTCTTCTCACTTGTAAAACAGAGATATTAATAGCTGCCCTACTAAATTTACAGGGCTGTTTTGAATATCAAATGACGTGTATCATACAAAACATGTTAAAAATATGTACTCCTTTACTATAACACGTTTTCACAGACCAGTTCATATATAAGGTAATATATAGCTCTTTCTTAATCGTGTAAACATGTTGAAAAAATTTAGCCTTCTGAAATGCTGCTCAAATGTTTACAAATAAAACATTTTTAAAACCTTCTGTAATTTTAATCAGTTTGTAACGGGTACAAATGACAATCTTTTATTGAGTTACGGAGGTTAAAAAGCTATTAAATTATGATTTGATTTTTTTTTAATCCCACAAAAACCTGTTTTTCAGCTTGTCTTGTTTCCAGAAAAAATGTTAAACACTAAAAGCACAGCAAATTCTTTTATCTATAAGTGAGTACAACAGAACCATTATGAAAACAAACATCTTTTTTAAATCTAGAGGATTTCTTTCTATGATAAATTAATTATTCAACATTCATAAAGCTGCAGATTATTAGCAAAACCATTTCAAAATCTACATTTAGTGCTTTGTAACCACAGAAGTGCTTGGATCTGTTCAGGGCCTCCTCCTGAGTCCTTCAATATGCAGTTTCTTAGATTTAAAATAAAAAGTTTGCTAATGACAAAATCTTTCCTGTACCCATTAAAATCATTATATATTTCCTATGAAGAATTCTGAATTTGAATGAGCACATTCTGAGTAACAGTTCTTACATTCATTACATTCAAACTATTTTTTACCTCTGACTAGAATTTGAAGCTAGATGAAGTAGTATCTAGTATAATTAGATGTAAATATATTTAAAGTCTATTCCATGGCACTATTTGGAGAGCTGATATGAGAGGAAAGCTGAGCCAATATATAAGGAAAGCTGAGCTCAGGCTGATATTTTCAAATTCACTTCTCGTACATTCTCTTTCATCAGAAAAGATTTTCTCAGGAGTTCCCTGGTGGCCTAGTGATCCTATTCCAGGCTTTCACTGCGACCGCCCAGGTTCAGTCCCTTGTCAGGGACCCGAGACCCTGCAAGCCGCACGCCGCACGCCTCAGCTGTCAGTCCATTATTCCTTCCATGAGCCATCGTCATATTCTAGATCTTCTGACCTCTAGAGGGTAAAACGTTACAGGTCATACAGATAGCTCTGAAGACTAAGACCTATCTGATGTACCTCATTTTGAGTACTTCAAGACATCTTTTGAGAATTTTTCCATCCTCCCTCCATTTTTTGCTTTTTGGACTAACTTTATAGATATGCTCTGTTTCGGGCCTGAAATGACTGCCTTTTAAACTGAGCCTCCCAGTCTTGGCAGACACTTTTTGAAATGTATTTCTTCAAACACGATTCTCCTCCTTGCTCCAACCAGAGGACAAGTGGTTTTGAAACTAACTGTCCCCGAAATGAGATTCCTACAGTCCTCCAGCATCATGATCTCTGCAGAGCCCGCAGCCCAGTCTGACCGCACTCCTGGCTGCAGTGCACAGCGAGATCCGAGTGTCACTGAAATGCGCTCTGTGAATTGCTATGCTCTCTTCTCTATTCTCTTATCTTAGTGAAGGTCATGATCCATAGAATGCAGATATCCTTCTTCAAGCCTCTCACGCGTGTCTTACCCCCAGTCACCATCTTCTCACTGGTCCCTAGATCTGTGACTTCATCAAGCCCAGAGCTTCATTAACAGGATGGTCAGCTAATGCTCCAGCACCAGCAACTTCAAAACTTAGACTTTATGTCTGGCCTCCCTACTGTCACCAGAGCCTGTGGGGTCTATTCAGGTCCCTCTATAGTGAGTCCTCAAACTACCTCATCCCTGTAAATGGTTTCAGGGTCAAGCCTGACTTCTCTTAGAATGGTTTTCTTTTCCTTGGGGCCCATAATTTCATGACCCTGTTTTGGTCATGATTAGAGACAAGAAGGCCTGCGTTCCCTTTGTTATAGCATTTATTCAGCCACGATCTTCTTTCTTTACTGGGTTTATAGCTTTCTCTCCAGAATGAAGAAAATGGATTTTAAGCTGAGCCATGCATAATACACTTTACAAGGTTGTCTCAAGGGTGGCACAAATTGAAGAGTTAGGGAGTCTCAACAATCTAAGTCAAAGTCCTACTCTTCAGTAACCTACTAAGTTCAGAGTCAACATCATAAGAACACAGGACACCAGGAATATTAGGAGGAAAGAAAAGACAGACTGGGATCCAATTAAAGAGTTTCATGTACATTCTTATTTTAGATATCATATATCTATTTTTTCTCCTACTCATCTTGGGACCTAAGTAACCTACAGTTTGTTATCTCCAGTGCTTCCCAGTGGCTAGTAGGTAAGTTCAATTTTCCTTGGCATGCAACAAGGCCTCCATAACTGGCCTAAGTTTACCTACTTAGCAACATCTCATCACTCTCTCTTCTTTTGCCCACAGCAAACATTCAGATAGCAACTTCTGGAATTTGGTGTGTTCTTCTTAAGTATAGCATGCTCTTTTATATCTATGTCTGAACAGATAATTCACTTTAACTCAAATGCTCTTTCCTTTTATTCAACCTCATGAGCTTCTATTAACCCTTAGTACGTAAACAACAGTACAGATTCAGACTACTCTTACTACACTTATTACCTATTTACTATAGCACTTATCACATTGTAATAATCGGTTTTTTTCTTTGCCTTGAATGAGAACTTCTAGAAGGCAGGTAGGGTGATCCATTAATCTCTGTATATCCAAGGCCTAGTACAGTGCCTGGCATTTAACAAATATCATTTCAAAACTGAATGAAATTTTGTAAAGGCTCTCCCTCACTGCAGACATCTCCCCAGCCACCCAGGTCTCCACCTCACCATGAAGGTGGGATGGGTTATCACAAAAACCTGGGCTTGGCAGAAATGACTGCTTGATTTCACAGCTTATGAAGATATGCTAATGTGGCTATAAGAGCTTAAACCTTAAAACAGTGTAATATCTTACCTTTCAATAAGGTAGTACTTTTTCTTTCAGCAATTTTGTGGATCTTAAGGTCCCAGGGTCAGGAGATTCCAACTTCTTTCCAAAGCCAAAACCTTTAAACTTGTTTCTTCCTCCTCTCTGTCCTGAGCCTTGACAAGCAGGGCAATAAGCTCCTTGTCTCTAATCTCTACAGGAAAAAATGGTGCTTCTGCTGGTGTTCACTCCACTCCCAATCCTCTTGGGCATATGCAGGAGGACTGGAACATAACCACCAATATCTAGATCAAAAGTGAACAAGAGGAAACCCACAAGCAAAGAAAGCACTGAAACCTTCCTTCTCTCGTGAAAATGATCATCCCCCCCTCCCCAGAGGCAAAAATATATTATGTTCTTGTCCTTGAAAGAAATAATGAATTGTTTGATCTCAACAGATGTAAACTGCAATAGTTTGATATTGCAACCAGTTTCATATTAAAAATTTTCCAATACACAAATAATAGAAACCATTTAGGATGGTAAAGGCCAAGAATTGATAATATATGAAAATATAGTAATAGTTCGTTCTTAAAAATATATATATTCATCCTATTTTTGAAAGAAATTCACACACAGATGATCCTTTAAAAAAAATAAAAATCTGATTTTTTTTTTTCCCAGACTATTACACCCTCCTAAAGAGGAAGCAAGTTAACTACTCTGAGTTTCCATTTCTCTTCCTGTTCCCTGCCCAGCAGCCACTCGGACAGCTATGCTCTTACACATCTCAGTGTGCACGCGCCCGCAGCAGCTTCCACCGTTTGCAATATCACCCCTGTACCACCTAAGAGTGACACTCATCTGTTTCTCCTGCTCCTCCTATTTTGGGATATCTCCTGAACATCTCCTAAATGTAACAGAAGTATCTAAAGTTCAGCATGGTCAAAACCCAGATCTGTTTCTGTGTTTCAGTTTGTTAACCATCTGTTTGGTTACCTGAGCTCGAAAAACCCTCAGTTATTTTCAGCTCAGCAAATAGTTATGCAAGGCATTTAAGCCATGTGCTGAACACTAAGGGAGATAAAAAGACAAACAAAAGTCCTGGCTTCAAGAGCTCCCCCATGTACACGAAGAATCTAGCAAGCAAGAAAAGCCGTAGACTAAGCACTGACTCCTCTGCCTGAGACCACTGGTAACATGAAATGAGTGCTCAATCTTGAAAAGTAAGTAAGATGCTGTAAAATTTGTTCCAGGCAAGGGGAGCAGCAGCAAGTGTTAAGGTACAGAAGCACAGTGAATAGGACAGATTTGGCGAAGCTTAGGCACTGGGGAAGTTTAGGGAAGAAAGAAGTAGCAAATGTGGCCAGTAAGACAGGTTTGATAAGAACTGCAGGGGCTCTTATATGCCATGCTCAAGTGTTAGAGTGTGAACCGTCTGTGCTATGCAAACATGAAATGGTTTCAAGTATGAGACTAACAGCACTGAGTAGAAGGGTATATTTTTGGAAGATAACTCTGACAGTATTATAAAGAATGGAATGAGGGAGAAACAGACTTCAGAGACTAAGAAGTAGAAAAAATAAGACTTCTAGTGATTAAAGGGGTACAGGAATCAATCATGTTGAGAACACTGATGTTTCTAATTATAGTCACTCTGTGAACCATGTTATTCTAAGAATAAAGGAAGAGGGTATCAAGTGTGGAGAAGGTGCAGGGGGAAACTGTGGAAGATTTTGAAATGGGGAGGGAAAAAATTACTGGACAGCTTTTCAATGCCTGGAGCCTCCAGGGATTACCTATTCCTGTAGGGGCGTGCTTTTATTTATCTTTGAAAGGTCTACTTTAACTTTGTAGGAAAGGAGCTTGTGGAAAACTGGGAGTAATGCGAATAATTCTTGTTCACACAAAGACAAACTGTGTCCAGCAGAATTAAGGCAACTGATGACCTCCTTATCATAGTGACCAGTAGGACAAGCATTTCTGCACTCCTTGTCTTGACTGTGAAGGGGGTGGCACTTTTTCTCTTGGGCTTCCCTGGCAGCTCAGCTGGTAAAGAAACCGCCTGCAATGCAGAAGACCTGGGTTCCATCCCTGGCTTGGGAAGATTCCCCTGGAGAAGGAAACGGCTACCCACTCCAGGATTCTGGCCTGGAGAGTTCCATGGACTATTCCACGGAGTCAAAAAGAGCTGCACACAACTGAGAGACTTTCACTTTAATATCTTATTGGTTCCTTCATTAATTAATGAGTTAAATAAAACCATGTTCATTTTGTATGAGAGTCATCCTCTTTTAAAATGTATGCTTTTAACAAAGATAACAGAATTGGTTTCATGTTTAATTTTGGGTACCTGTGCTACAAATGAGAGACAATTTAAAAATATGAACCCAGAGAACGCACAAATTTCAGGACTGTCGAGGATGCGGTTGAGTTTCATCAGGAAGAGCTTAGAAAATAAAAAGGAAAGAGCACCCAAAGGATAAGACTCTAAGGAAATGCAGTGTTTAAGGCAAAGACAGAGGAAAAAGAAGACCATACAGACTGAAACATGGCTAGAAAGCTCAGAGCAAAGGGAGAGAATTACATCAAGGCAGTCAAAGGAGAACAGCCTAAAGAACTACATGGTGAACATCAAATGCCACAAACAGTTCCAAAAGGAACAGCAGCCCTCTGATCTGAGGCTTAGACATCACTGTTCATCTTACGAAGAACAGTTCCAGGGTAGGTGCTGATGCCCACGTCAGTCCATGACGGTCTAAATGAGGGGGTGTAAGGGAGTAAAGATAGCCGGTGGTGAAGAAAGAAGAAAAATGTGGCCACGGTTTAAAAACTAAGGAATGAGAGATGAGCCGATTAAGAGATTCCCAAGTTATCAAAGAGGAATGGTGAGATTCCAGAAGACTGAGGTGGAAGTAAAATGAGTTCAGTCAAGAATGCCTTCCTGCCTTCCCCAATCCATCCTCAATCTTGTTCCCAGACTTGTGTTACTTATCCACTTCCAAACCTCTGGTAACTCGTCAATACATAGAGTTCAACACACCTGAACGCGGTTTAAAGGGCCATCCCAAACCATTTCCAGTCTCCTGAAACAGTCTCCCATGCACCTGAGAGGCTTCTAACCTAGAAACAGCAGATCCCCTACAATCTCTAAACATACACTAGGGGACTTTGTGCTGTGAGTATCTCAAAATATTCTGTGTACCTATGATAAACCTACACAAGCAAAATGAATGTGTCAAGTGCTTAGTTTCTGCCTAGAAGTACATCAACTCAGTAATTTCTGTGTTATTCAAAAGCTCTGATTGTTTGTTGATAACACCATGCATCAGGTAGTCACCACACTAGAATTAAACACATCTGGTGTGTAATCAACCTTGGCCATACGTAGGGAGTAACAGGTGATAGTAAGGGATGAGTGAAAAATAAACAACACTTATGGGTTTACAGCAGAAATAGCAAATGTGGCACAGAAGGTACCACATCCTTCTGGGCCAGCGGCAGAACTGTTCAACATATCATCTTTTCCACTAAACCCAGAAAAGGCCCCCACAAATTTATAAGTGTTACATGGGGTTGTGACCAATTAGAGTTTGTATGAAATCTGCCATCAAGCTTACTTAACTTGGCTGTTTATCAGCATCACAACTGTAATACAAATTCACATCATTTTCTATTATTTTTATGAATACACATTTATTATGAATGACTGATTAAAATCTGGATTGATGGTGAAAAAGGAAAAATATAATAATACCAACAAGATAGTAATGCCAATAAGTGCGGCTAATTTTCTTCCTCCAAAAGAGAGTCCTTGGGAAAAGCATAAAAGTGATTGTACATCTCATTGCTGGAACAGGCCTTGCACACTCACAACTCCATGTTTTTGTTGATCAAGAATTTTCTCCACCAGAAATGTCCCTTACAGTCAACCGTGGTGACTGTCCTAGATCCAGATCAAAGAGTACATTCTTCTCCAGTCCTCCAAGAAGAAATAACTGTGCCCTCTCAGTGTTGCAATATAATCTACACATTTTAATTATATAACTTAAATAATAACTGAACAATAAGCATCTGTCTCCTTATTATATGAAAAGCTTAAAGGCAGGAACTGTGCCTTCTTCATTGCTATGTCTCCTCCTCCAGAACTTACGTCAGTACCAGTTAGGAGACAGGGTTGATTAAGAGAATATACAAAGGGAGAACAATAAACAGTAACCTAACAGGGCAGGAAGTTCAGAACCCCCTTTTTGCCAAATCATTCTTAACTGCAAAAGTCCTGCCACATCAACCAGACCGAAAAAGAGAAACTGAAGTGTTCCTGTGACCAATTATAGGTTTTATAAGTGCATCCTTCCTTACCACCTATTTCCTCACCTGCTTATTTCTATGCCAGCCTTCTCATTTTATCTAGTTCATCCAATTCTTATGTATATTCAGAATTAATGTTCTCACTTTAAAACCCTGTGAAAATAATTTCTCCTTAAAAATAGAAATGTGATTCTTTTCTCACGTAGGAGTTTTTCATTCATACCTATCCAATTTATTTTATCTGTACCACTCTTTCAAACTACCGTTAATTTGGGGTAAAATGTCAAAGTAGGCTTCATATACCGGTGTCAAAACACCAGAAGTCCACTTACAATTGCCATCCTATCTGAATCTATCTCCAGATAGGAGTATGTATTTAACAAACTTTCATTACCTATGTGCCAGACACTGTGCTAGTTGCCACAGATATAAATTCAAAAATAAGGCTTAGTGGAGAGGGGAGATGAGCTACTCAGTATTTACAGTGCAGTGTGATAAGTGCTATATCCACATAAAAAGATCCAACGTTGTTGACACAGTGAGAGTCCATTTACTTAACTTCCAAAGTCCATGAGTCCCCCTGAATCCCCAGTAGTCAAATACACTAAATAGTTATTTCATCATCCTAACTCATGTTATGAAACAAATATAAAGCAGCATGTGAAATCATAATGGTTTCAAGCCCTGCTGAGATCTGAAAGTTTAAGTTATTTGAGAACACGAACTAAGCATGACTTGGTAAAAGCATCTGGCAAGTTCCTTTTGCCCTCCATTATTTTCATCCTTCTTTTTCTGTTTTTTTTTTTCCATTCCCTCTATTCACAGGAAGAATCTCTGTTGCTATAAAAACAATGACCAACTGTGATAATATCTCCTTGTCTGACCAACTATGTTTAAATCACATTAGTATCATTCTTTTAAACAATCTCCATCTAAAAAAAACTCTCTCAAAGAGGTGTTTATTCAACCAAGACCAACTTCAGAGTTATAAACCTACTGTATCTTACACAAATATAATTCTCATTTTGGTGAGTCAGAGATGCTTGGTTGTTACAAGTTTTGATGGAACACCATTGTAAGGTTACAATAAGAATATAATATAGCTTCTTATTTATGTTCAGAGGCTTGAATATAAGAATAAAAAATCAGGGAGGTTATCAAAAAAATATGGGGGAGAGAAAAAAAGGCTCCTGGCTCCAGTGAATTTACAACTGAGTGAGTTATCTCAGATTCCACAAAAGAAACAATTTCTGTCACATACACTGTTCCAGAGATGGAATCTACCTGAGCATTCTACAAAGCAAATACAGAATCAACTTTTCCCGCCATATGCCAGCAATAACTGAACGTGGCTGTGAAGGAGGACACAGCCTTCCCAAGGCCCTACCAAGATCCTCCCTCCTTTTCCACTCTCACGGGGTTTATTGCTAGTCTTTATAAATACATAGTGTGTATCAAAAAGAACAAATAGAAAGGAAATGGCACCCCACTCCAGTCCTCTTCCCTGGAAAATCCCATGGACAGAGGAGCCTGGCAGGCTACAGGCCATGGGCTCGCCAAGAGTCGGGCACAACTGAGCATGCACGTCGTGCCACATACTGCTGACTCGAGGGGTGACCCCGGTTTATCAGATCACTGCGTTCTCCGGAGATTATATCTTCTGACAGCTTTCTCACAATTCTCCGTTATGACAGCAATAAAAGCAGACCACCCTTTTTATGTTTAGTAACTTCTTGCACATACAGCAAGACAAAGTCCTCTTCCTTATTCCAGGAGAGGGCATCTGCAATGAACTTTTTAAAAAAAAGTTTCTGGAGGTGTTCCAGTTGGAAGTGGAATCTGTATCTATCTCTATAAAATTAACATGGGAGTTTTGACAGAGCTCAGCAAGGGTCCGAACTAAGTGCAGACACCCATTTTCTCCCACAGATAATTTCTGTCCTCCTGAGTAATGATGAGTGGGATTGGAGAAACCACAGAACACTCACTCCCTCCATCACCGCAACTCTAATTCCGGTTCCCTGTTTGGAGGCATCTGCAGCTACCACAAACCTGTCCCAATCAAGAGGAACAGTGCGCCTTTCTCCAGACATTCCTCCTTTTTAACTGCCTCAAAGTTCCTTGTTCTTGAGTGGACAAATTATTTCCTCGAGCTCTGTTAGCTGACAAATCAGTGCTAAACTTGCGGAAGCACAGAGGCAACCATGACAGAGCCATCAGATCAGCCTCTGCATTTGTCTCTTCAAGAAAATAGCACGAACAGTTAAGAGTCCTGGGAGTCACCCCGCCCCAAGCCCCCGGCCAGGCTTTCTGCACTGTCTCTATCTCTTGGCGTTTGTTTTCAAAGTTCTTAATATTACGCTCACCCTTTTGACACCAGATCTACCCATCTCCAGCCCCAGCAGGAGGCAGGAATTGCTAGTGTTTCTGCTGCCTCTCTTCTGGATGCTCTTCACCTGCCCGATGCCCCCTTCTGTGCTACGAGGGCTTTGGAGGAGCAGTGGCAGGCGCTCTGGCTGCTTGTTGGGCCGCTCTCTTTCCTCACTGCAGAAAAACAGACTGGAGCTTCAGCTGCTGGGCTGCCTTGAATGAAAATTTTCCCCATCTTTCAGCAGTCTTTCTTTAGTCACTCTTTATCCTAAATAACAGACAACCAAGCCCTCTCGGTTGCCTCTGGCCACCGCACTTTCTCAACCCTCACCCATTCCTCGGGTAATCTCCGATGAAAACTGCAATCTCACCAATGCTGGTACGAATTGGGTGAGTTTTATGGCTGTATATTATTTGAACTGCTCTGGAAAGCAAACCATGAACTCCTTGACTCAGTATTTTCAGCCCTAGAAATCTTATCTGGAAAAATAATCCACAGTTGAATTATACTATACCCACTCAAAGTAGTCATTAAAAGCAGACCATACAACAACGTGAAAAACTGTGCCTCAAAAACAAAGAAAAAATAGAAAAAAATACACTGTAACTGCGACTGCTATTGTATGAGCATGAAGAGACCCTTCAAACAGTAACACAACAAATATGATTCGTACTTTATGATTTCTTATAGTTTGCTTTTTGCTGCAGTAGAAAACTGGATCAGACTAAATCTCCCCATCCCCATAAGCGTGTTAGTTGCTCAGTCATGCCTGACTCTTTGCAACCCCATGGACTGCAGCCCACCAGGCTCCTCTGTCCATGGGATTTTCCAGGCAAGGATACTGGAGTGGGTTGCCATTTCCTTCAACAGGGGATCTTCCCAACCCAGGGATTAAACCTGGGTCTCCTGCATTGCAGGCAGATTCTTTACTGACTGAGCTAGGAGGGAAGCGCTCCCCATTTCCATAGGAATCAATAAATCCTTTGTCAAATAACTACACATACATTCACAAAATATTTCCTACTAGAAATTCTCAGAGTCTTGACACTCAAGTCGTTACGCACCAATCTGCAGCTCCTATATAGGAGGTTTCTCATTGATGATTTAATCCTCATAACAACCCACTGAGCAGGTTTCATGGCCATAATCCTGCATATGAAGGAACAGGTACTCTGACATATTAAGTCACTATCCAAGGTCACATGGGGTGTCAGGGCCAAAAGTCAAGCATCTGGTGTTCTAGTGTTTTTCTAGAACCTTATACCCAAGCTGAATGTCACAATTAATACCATACCCCGAAACCAAGTTTCCGTCATGTCAAATTGGGGCGATCGCACTGTCATTGGAGATCTTTCGGCAATAATAACCACCCTGCTTTCCAAGTGTGAGCTGCATCTTATTAAAATGCCTTCACCAAATCCTAAGAAGCCCAAACCTTTGCATACCGAAGAGAGCCACAAAAAGTAGGGGGCTAGCTACTCCCCAAGACCGAAGGGGTTCCCATCTTCGTCCGTGGGCCATGTGGGCTCCCTCACTTGGGAAAGCCCGAGCATCCTAACGGTGGTAGAGGGGGTCGAGCCGGGCGCTGGAATCACCGGGAGCCCCGCTCCACCGGCCAGGTGACACCCGGGTGGCGCCGCGCGCTCCCCCGGCAGGTCCTCGCAGCCCCCAGGCTCACCTTGAGAGTCTCGTAGGCGGTGGCCACCAGCAGGAAGGCCTCCTCGGCGCTCTGCGGCGTCCGTCCCGGGCCCTCCTCGCCAGGCTCGGGCCGGTAGCGGTCGGGGTGGTAGCGCCGGGCCAGCTGGCGGTAGGCCCGCGCGATCTCCGCCTTGCTGGCCGCGCGGCTCACGCCCAGCACCTCGTAGCAGTCCCGCGTGCCGCAGTAGAGTCCCTCCACCAGGGCCGCCGCGGGCCGCGCGAGCAGCAGCGCGAGCAGCAGGGGCGGCAGCAGCACCAGCCAGCGCCGGCCGGCAGCCCCGGCTCCCCGGCGCCGAGAGAACGGGAGCGCCATCCCGGCTGGGCCACGGCTCCGAGAGCCCAGCCGCACCCCGGCTCTCCGCGCGGCGCCCCACTCGGCGGCCCGGGCTCAGCTCCACGTCAGCACTCGGCGCCTCGGCGCAGGCGCACCGGGCGCGGCGGCCGCAACCACTTCCTTCACGACCGTTGCTAGGGGAACAGGACGCTTCGGCAGCCCGGCCGCTTCCGGTATCTCTGGCGGCTTGTTCTTAGCGGTGCTGGAGAAGGACGGCAAGGAGATCCAAGCAGTCCATCCTAAAGGAAGTCAGTCCTTTAAGATACAATAGAGTCTTTTAAGAAAATGAAACAAGGTAAATATAGATATATCCTATAACAAAGAACATATACTATATATGTGTATATGTATATTATATACATATTAAAGGAAAGACTGATGTTGAAGCTGAAACTCCAATACTTTGCCCACCTGATGCAAAGGGCTGACTCGTTTGAAAAGGCCCTGATGTTGGGAAAGATTGAGGGCAGGAGAAGAAGGGGACGACAGAGGATGAGATGGTTGGATGGCATCACCAACTCGATGGACATGAGTTTGGGTGGAGTCAGGAAGATGGTGATGGACAGGGAGGCCTGGCGTGCTGTGGTTCATGGGGTCGCAAGCAGTCGGACGCGACTGAACCACTGAAATGAACTGAACTGAGTCCCAGAGAATGGATTTTGTTCTCAGTCTGACAGACCTAAAGGACGTCTCTGTCTCTGAGATACACCTAACCAGTGTGTGCAGAGGTACACCTAACAGTGTGTGTACTGTCCCCTTCCCACGCATCTTTAGGGCATCACGACCTCGCCTGCTGCGGTTGGTGATCTAGCCCTCTTGCGGTCTGATTTTAAGCGCCAAGATGTGTGCCCAGGGTTTTAAAGCTGGGTCTCCATAACCCCATTCTGCCTTCCCAAAAGTAAACTAAACTTAAGAGATTCTAGACGTTATCTGACTTAAAGTGCATGGCCATCTTGTTCTGGGTTTCTTAGCCTCCACACTATTGACATTTGAACTGGATAATTCTTTGCCTTTCAGGGGCTGTCCTACGCATTTTAAGATGTTGAGCAGCGTCTCTGGACTCTACACACTGGATTACAGTGGTACCACCACCCTAATCCTGACGATCAAAAATGTATCGGTTCATTTGTGCTAAATCGCTTCAGTCGTGTCCAACTCTTTGCGACCCCATGAACTGTATAGCCCTCCAGGTTCCTCTGTCCATGGGATTCTCCATGCCCTCCTCCAGGGATCTTCCCAACCCAGGGATCGAACCCACCCTCATTTAAGTCTCCTTCATTAGCAACTGGGTTCTTTTACCACTAGCACCACCTGGGAAGCCTGAGAAATGTATCCACGTATTCTCCAATGTGTTCTGGAGGTACAGCTGCAAGAAAAAATACAGATCGTTCAGTTAAATTTGAATTTCAGATAAACATTTTTAGTATAATTATGTCCCAGATATTACATGGGGCTGTATAGCAACATGAAGAACTTTACCTCAGCAAAGTGGAGGTAAATACTTTACTGTATCATTCATTTAGTAAATATCCCTTGAGTCTTTACTATGAACTAGGTACTGTTGTAAGCTCTGGGGACATAGTGGTGAGAAAAGAAGACAAGGTTCTTGATCTTATGGAGCATATATTCTGGTGGAGGATGACAGACAATAAACAAGCAAATAAATAAACTTTAAGATACATAGAGTCTTTTAAGAAAATGAAACAAGGTAAAGATAGATATATCCTATAACACAGAACATATACTATATATGTGTATATGTATATTATATACATATTAAAGAGAAAGAGAGAACTAGTGGAGATCTATAAGAGAGCTGCCAGTGTACCTTAAAATTATTAGAATCAAGACAAGTGCTAGTTCAGGTCAATTATTCCAGGAAGAATTAACATCTAAACTGACTCTATTTTAAAAAAAATTAAATGTATTTCTTTTTAATTGAAGGATAATTGCTTTACAGTATTGTGTTGCTTTCTGCCAAACATCAACATGAATCAGCCATAGGTATACCTATGTCAGTTTTCTGCCAAACATCAACATGAATCAGCTATAGGTATACCTATGTCAGTTAGAGTCAATTATTCCAAGAGAAATTAACATCACAACTGACTCTAAAGGACAAATAGGAACTTTCCCTAACTGTCCAGTGGTTAAGACTCCTCACTGCCACAGCTGGGGTTGCAAGTTCAATCCCTGGTCAGGGAAGTAACATGCCATATACCACTTAGTCCAAAAAAGAAAGAGAGAGAGAGAAAGAGAAAGATACTCACAGCCTTCATGTGTTGTATACCACAAAGATACGCCATGATATTTTCCCAAACAAAAATTGGCAACATATGAAAAGGCTAGTATATCACAACTGAATGGAGTTATTTTCAGAAATACAAGTCTGGCTTAAAATTTGGAAACTCAATCAGTGGAATTCACTATACTAAAAGAGGGGGAAAGGAGACACATATAATCATTTTAATAGATACGGGAAATTTTTTAATAAAATTCAGTACTCATTCAAGATAAAAATAAATAAAGGACAAATAGATGATAATTTGAGGGGTGGGAGTAAGGGAGAAGTTTTGGGATAAGGGAGTTGGGACATTAAGTACCAAGAAGAAAATAGAAACAGTCAAGAAAAAAACATGAAGGTTTTCAAGAAATAAAAGTCCATATGACTGGATTAGGAGTAGAATGGGGAATGAGGAGTGGAGGGGATGAAACTGGAAAAAGTCAGATTATGAGGGGTCATTTTATTTCAGGTTGAAGAAGTTGCTCTTTATCCTAAGAGCAATATAGTCAGTATAGAATTTTTACGTAATAAGTTGGTATTCAAGTTTACATTTCAGAACAATTATTCTGCCTGAGAAAATGAGCTAGAAGATGTTAGGTAGACTGTTATGAGATAGTTATCAGTCCGAGCAAGTGATGCTACAGGAATATTTCAATGTGGTAGCACCAAGGATGGACAAAGAATGGAGAGAAGTGGAGACCCATTTAAAAGAAAAAATGGGCAGTTTTTTTTCTCTGGGAGAGTGAAGGAGGTGAATGAGTCCTGATAACACTCAGGTTTAGGAAACCAGGTGCCATTCCTGAAATTAGGAACACAGAAGGAATGTAAACGTACAGTGTAAGATGATGCATTCATTTCAGACATGTGTTTGAGATGCCAGCCACACTCGCATCAGAACATGTTGTTTCTGTACTTGAAATGTGATGATTCTTATTGAACCTTTTATCCCATCAGACTCTTCAGCTATGCAGGTTTCCCCATCTACTTTATGCACGTTCCTTCTGTAGAAGCTCATTGCTACCTGCTCAGGGTCTCCTTCCAAATGAAAAGAGTTCCCAGGCTGCCTGGAGATAAAGGCCATTTTCTAATTACAAATTTGGTCATATTAATGTTTCCCAACTTCACCCTCAGATTAGCTTTCAAATACCTTAGCATGGCCTTCAGGATGCCATAACAATGTATTCCATCATGCACTCTGCTTCTGTTCATACTGGTCCTTCTGCCTAAAATATCATCCCTCTCCCACTTCAACACCTTCCCACCTCCTATATCCTGCCAGATCTAGCCTAAGCACCTCCTCTGTTTGGACTCCTCCCTTCCCAGATTATAGTCCCACAGCTGATTTTGAACTCCATGGTCAAAGTAAAACTAACATAGGGAAGGCTCCCTTCAAAGCAGGCAGAACTTTAGCCTGTGGCTGTTACAAGCGTGTTGCCTCTTCCCTAGAAAACAGTACCCTGCAAACCGCATTGTCCTGTTCCCAGCTAGCTGGATGTTAAACCCTGCCAACAGAGGGTGCTTGAAGCACACTGCAAGGCTGGAAAAGGAAAAGAAGACTTTTTTTTTTTCCTCTGAAAGTAAACAGATCTCTGTGCAGACTTGGTGCAGACTGTGTGGCCCTGGTTTTCTTTGTCCCCGCCTTAGTGATGGCTCAGGCCGCGGGTTGAATTGTGTCCTCCCCCCAAAAATATGTTTCATGTCCTAACCTCTGATACCAGGGAATATGACTTTAATTATGAAACAGGGTCTTTGCAGATGTAATCAGTGAAAATGAAGTCACTGAGTAAGAAGTGATCTTGTAAGAAGAATAAACAGAAGGCAGAAGCAGAAATTGGAGTTATGCTGCCACAGGGCAGGGAACCCTGAGGATCCCCAGCAACCAGTAAGAGCTGGGAGAGAGGCATGGAGGAGATCCTCCCTCGGAAGCCCCAGAAGGAACCACGTCAGTCACTCAGTCGCTCAGTCGTGTCCGCCTCTTTGTGACCCCTTGGGCTGTCTTCCCCGTCCATGGAATTTTCCAGGCAAGAATATTGGAGTTAGTTGCCAGGGGATCTCCCCCACCCAGGGACTGAAGGCGCGTCTCTTGCATCTACTGCACTGGGCAGGCAGATCCTTTACCCCTGAGCCACCTGGGAAGCCCAGAAGGAACCGATCCTGCCGACAACTTGGTTTCAGCTTATAACCTCTCGAGGTGTGTGTACTCTTCAAAATGGATAAAGTGGTAGCTTTTATATTATGTTTATAAACAAGAAAAAAATTTAAAGAAATAGTAAATGCAAAAGGTAGCTACTACTCTTGCACTTGAGGGGAAAGTAAATAGATAAGGACCTTAGAAACTTAGAGGAGGCTCTTGCCCCAAGTCTGAGATTAATTTTTTTTTTTTATTGTGGTAAAGAATCTGCCTGCAATGCGGGAGACCCGGGTTTGATCCCTGGGTCGGAAAGATCCCCTGGAGAAGGGACGGGTTACGCACTCCAGTATTCTTGCCTGGAGAATCCCATACACAGAGAGTCTGGCAGGCTACAGTCTATAGGGTCACAAAGAGTCAGACACGACTGAGCGACTAACACACACACTACTTATAAACATACGCTGGTTCAGACAGTAAATTTTATTATGTATATTTTGAAGTGAAGTGTTAGTCGCTCAGTCATGTCCGACTCTTTGCAACCCCATGGACTGTAACCTGCTGGGCTCCTCCATCCATGGAATTCTCCAGGCAAGAATACTGAAGTGGGTAGCCAGTCGCTTCTCCAGAGGATCTTCCCAACCAAGGGATTGAACTCTGTCTCCCACCTTTCAGGTGGATTCTTTACCATCTGAACTACCAGGGAAGCCCAATGTATATATGTACTTAATACTGATGAATAATTGACATGCAATATTATATTAGTTTCAGTAATGCCATTTTAAAGTGTATACTTCAGTGGCACGAAGTAGCTTCACAGTGTTGTACAACCATCACCATAATCTAGTTCTTAGACCTTTCGTCACCCCAGAAGGAAATCCTGTACCTATTAGGTGTGCACCTACTACTTCTTTTGCTGTGTGCCCCTTTGAGGTCTTTTTTATTCCTTTTGGTTATTAACCATGGCCAGCGCCCTCAAGGAGGATGCCTAAGCTGGGGTTAGAACTCTGAGGAAAGGTAAGACAAACTAGATGGCAGCCAGGGAGGACCACAGAAGGGCCAAGTCAGGATCAGGTGATAAGGCAAGTCATAAGGATGCTACATCCTGGACAGAATCACCCTACTCAGAGAGGTAGACGATGCTCTTGTCTCTCATTGTAGAAAGCTCCATAAAACAAAATCTAGAATAAAATATTGAAGGCCACCAAATAGATAGTACATTGAAAAAGTTAGATGGGATGCAAAAGTTCCTAGAAATATATAAAATGCCAAAAGTGGTGCTTGTATAAATATTAAGGAAACTGAAAGTCATCACATTGTCTCTCCTGAAAAGAACAAGTGATTACAAAACAAACAAACAAACAAGGCTTTCAAAATTTGCCTACTCATTCTATGAGGTTAGTGTAATATAGATTCCAAAATGAGATAAGGGCAGTACAAGAAAATGATAACAGCTAATTGAATCCACCAGTGATTGGGAAAAGCCTTATGTCTTGATCCAATAGGAATGGATGTACCACTAATTGCAGCCCGAAGGGCTATCCCAGTGGTAATGTTTTCCCCACACCCCTGTCCACAGAGCAGAACTTCTTCCTTCCTGACTTTCTTTCCCATGACTGTAATAGAAGAACCAGGGAGACATCACTCATTGGTTCACTTCATACTGTAATAGAGCCCAGGCTAGGAATGAGGTTTAAGATCTATCACCTCCTATGGCTAAACTGCTTAGGTGAAAACATGTTCAATAAATCAGAACAATCTTCTGGGTGGATTGTGTCAACAAATATTAAATTACTTAAGCAATCACCTAGGAGACAAAACAACCTTTTTATCTAATCTCTGGCCTTGACTCTATTTAGTTTAGTCCAAAGTTCAAAATTAAATAACTGCACATGGAGATTTGAGATGTAGCCTATCAGTTCAGTTCAGTTCAGTCACTTAGTCCTGTCTGACTCATTTCGACCCCATGAGCTGCAGCATGCCAGGCTTCCCTGTCCATCACCAACTCCTGGAGCCTGCTCAAACCCATGTCCATCAAGTTGGTGATACAATCCAACCATCTCTTCCTCTGTGGTCCTCCTTTCCTCCCACCTTCAATCTTTCCCAGCATAAGGATCTCTTCAAAAGAGTCAATTATTTGCATCAGGTGGCCAAAGTATTGGAGTTTCAGCTTCAGCATCAGCCCTTCAAATGAATATTCAGGGCTAATTTCCTTTAGGATGGACTGGTTGGATCTCCTTGCAGTCCAAGGGACTCTCAAGAGTCTTCTCCAACACCACAGTTCAAAAGCATCAATTCTTCAGTGCTCAGCTTTCTTTATAGTCCAACTCTGACATCCATACATGACTACTGGAAAAACCATAACTTTGACCAGACAGACCTCTGCTGCAAAGTAATGTCTCTGCTTTGTAGTAGGCAGTCTAGGTTGGTCATAGCATTTCTTCCAAGGAGCAAGCATCTGCAATGATTTTGGAGCCAAAAAAATGAAGTCTGTCACTGTTTGCATTGTTTCCCCATCTATTTGGCATGAAGTGATGGGACCGGATGCCATGATTTTAGTTTTCAGAATACTGAGCTTTAAGCCAACTTTTTCACTCTTCTCTTTCACTTTCATCAAGAGGCTCTTTAGTTCTTCTTCACTTTCTGCCATAAGGATGGTGTCGTCTGCATATCTGAGGTTATTGATATTTCTCCTGGCAATCTTGATTCCAGCTTGTGCTTCTTCCAGCCCAGAATTTCTCATGATGTACTCTGCATAGAAGTTAAATAATCAGGGTGACAATATACAGCCTTGACGTACTCCTTTTCCTATTTGGAAACAGTCTGTTGTTCCATGTCCAGTATTAACTGTTGCTTCCTGACCTGCCTACAGGTTTCTCAAGAGACAGGTCAGATGGTCTGGTATTCCCATCTCTTTAAGAATTTTCCCCAGTTTATTGTGATCCACACAGTCAAAGGCTTTGGTATAGTCAATAAAGCAGAAGTAGATGTTTTTCTGGAACTCTCTTGCTTTTTCAATAATCCAGTGGATGTTGGCAATTTGATCTCTGGTTCCTCTGCCTTTTCTAAAACCAGCTTGAACATCTGGAAGTTCATGGTTCACGTATTGCTGAAGCCTGGCTTGGAGAATTTTGAGCATTACTTTACTAGCTCTGAGATGAGTGCAATTGTGCAGTAGTTTGAGCATTCTTTGGCATTGTCTTTCTTTGGGATAGGAATGAAAACTGACCTTTTCCAGTCCTGTGGCCACTTCTGACTTTTCCACATTTGCTGGCATATTGAGAGCAGCACTTTCACAGCATCATCTTTTAGGATTTGAAATAGCTCAACTGGAATTCCATCACCTCCACTAGCTTTTTTTGTAGTGAGGCTTTCTAAGGCCCACTTGACTTTACCTTCCAGGATGTTTGGCTCTAGGAGAGTGATCACACCATCATGATTACCTGAGTTGTGAAGATCTTTTTTGTACAGTTTTTCTGTGTATTCTTGCCACCTCTTCTTAATAGCTTCTGCTTCTGTTAGGGCCATACCATTTCTGTCCTTTATTTTGCCCATCTTTGCATGAAAAGTTCCCTTGGTATCTCTAATTTTCATATATGCATTGCAGCATTTTTTTTATCTCTTTATGAGCTCTATAAAAGAAGAAACAATAGCATAGTAAACAGTGATTTCTTCACAGACAAGCTCCAGTTAAATGACCGACATGAGTTAATAGATACATAGCCTAAAACAGAGTTCATGAGTAGCAACTCAATCACAGATGAATTTTGGATTCTAGTAACTGAGATTGATCTCTACAGCATTTCTAAATTTCAACATACAGTATTGGGAAGTCATATGGAATATAGTTAATTTTCTACTATCAATATGGACTTGAAACTTCCATAAATTTAACTTTATTTCATTTGATGTTAACTTGCCACAGACCAAACACACATACTTATTCCAAAAGAGAAAGTGAAAGTCGGTCAGTCATGCCTGACTCTTTGCGACCCCATGGACTATACAGTCCATGGAATTCTCCAGGCCAGAGCACTGGAGTGGGTAGCCATTCCCTTCTCCAGGGGACCTTCCCAACCCAGGTCTCCTGCATTGCAGGAGGATTATTTACCAGCTGAGCCACCAGGGAAGTCCTCCAAAAGAAAAGTCTTTATTAATAGTAACCTATGCAAATTTGTAAGTACATGCACAATTAATTCATGCACATTGCAAGAAGTCTCAAAATCTTTCTTTTCCAAATAAAGGAAAAAAATTACTGCAATGCATATATAAAAACCACAGATCAGAAAGCTGACTCAACTTGAGTAGGTTGGTGAATTTAACAACACAACACCAAAAACACAATCCATGAAAGAAATAATTGAGAAGCTGGACTTCATTAAAATTTAAAAACTTCTGCTTTGTGAAAGACAGTGTCCAGAAGATGAGAATACAAGTCACAGATGGGGAGAAAATATTTGCAAAAGATGCATTTGATAAAGAACTGTTGGAATATACAGAGAACTCTTAAAACTCACCAACGAGGAAAGGAAAGGCCTGATTAAAAGATGGGCCAGAAATTTTAAGAGACACATTACCAAAGAACATATGCAGATAGAAAATAAGTATATGAAAAGATGTTCCACATCATATGTAATCAGGGAAATGCAAATGAAATGACATTAGGAGACTTCCCTGGTGGTCCAGTGGCTAAGATTTCATGCTCCCAACACAGGGGGCCCAGGCTCATCCTTGGTCAGGGAACTAGATCCGACATGCCACAACTAAAACAACCAAGCAAACGAAAAGCAACAAAAATGAAATATCACTACACATCTACTGGGAAGGCTAAAATCTGGGACACCGACCACACCAAATACTGAGGAGGATGTGGAACAATGGTAGGTTTTATTTTTTTTTTTTTAGTGAGAATTATTTTTATTTATCTTTTAAATTTTGAGTATAGCCAACTAACAATGTTGTGATAGTTTCAGGTGAACGGTAAAGGGACTCAGCCATACATATATACATGTATCCATTCTTGCTCAAATTCAGCAGTGGGAGTTCTCATTCGTTGCCGGTGGAAATGCGAAAAAGGTACAGTCACTTAGGAAGACTAAACATACTCTTATCAGACAGTCCAGCAATTGCACTCCCTGGTATTTACCCAAAGGGTTCAAATGTGTCTGCACAAAAAGCTGCATATGGTCATTTATAGCAACTTTATTCATAATTGCCCAAACTTTGAAGTGCCAAGTCTGTCCTGCAGTAAGTGAATGGATAAATGAGGTACATCCAGCCAATGGAATATCATTCAGGATTAAAAAGAAATGAGCTATCAAGATATGAAAAGACATGGAGGAAGCTTAAATGCATATTACTAAATGAAAGAAACCAATTTGAAAAGGCTACATACTATATGATTCCAACTCTATGACTTTCTGGAAAAGGCAAAACTATGGAGATGGTAAAAATAATCAGTGGTTGAGGGGGGTTGGGAGAGAGAGGGATGATTAGGCAAAGCACAGAGGATTTTTAGGGCAATGAAAATACTGTGTATGATATAATAATGATGGATACATGTCCAAACAAATGGAATGCTTTAGAGGGATGAATGAGCCCTAATGTAAACTAAGCACTTTGGGTATTGTGATGTGTCAATGTAGATTCATCAGTTGTAACAAATGTCCCACTCTGGACGGGGGATGTTGATAATGGGAGAGACAATGCATATGTGGGGGAAAAGGCATGTGGAAAATCTCCGTACTTTCCCCTCAATTTTGTTGTGAACTAAGCTGCTCTAAAAATGTCTGTAAATCAGTATTAAGTCCATGACTTGTAATTCTTTATATTTCCATAATGCCTTGTACATAATTAGCGTTCAGTGGGTACTTCCTGAATGATGACTAAGTTGATTAACCTACAAGGCAAACAATCTGGGTAAAATAACTTGGAGTGAATTGGCTTTGTCTACATATCCAATGGCAAAACAATAAAGATAAAAACTGCTCTAATCATAACTTTTAGCCTAATGGATCTGCACTGCCCTTCTAGAGCAATAGGGTTGTCATAATTCATAGACCTGGATAATCCGACACTTGTACACCTGTGCTGGGGGACTACTGATTGGCTGACCAACACTCATAGACCTGTGCACATGTAGCTACAATCTCCACTTACCTGAAATGAGAGAAGACCTCTTCTTAGAATTTCTGGGTATAAGACTTTTGAAAGGTCTTCCCATTCAAACTGAGTATACTGTTTTCATACTTCCATTGACCTGCTTGGCCTAAAAGTTGACTGTATTGACTGAGCAAGAGTCACAACCTACACACTCACAAATCAATAGATGAAAAACAACCATTCTATATATGACTTTGGGATATTGCAGTGTTTTAAAGTTCACTATATTTATAGGGCACGGAATTAATATTACAAGATTATTTTTTCAAATTTTAAACTAAGGCGAGGGTGGCTAACTAAAAGCAAGCATTGCTCTTCAACTTTCTTTTGGTTTTTGTCTCTAGCACAGAGGTCTGCTAGTGTGAATGAGTTGGTTTATGTAGTTGGAACATTAAGAGTTTCTGCCAATCCAGTTTATAAATTTATACTCAAGGGAGTATAATCTCTCTTCTGCTCCCTTGATCTATGCTTCCTTTTTAAAAAAAAAGAGTTAATATCTGTTTCTTTCTGACCCCCCTCTTCTATCAGTCATCCACTTGAAGAATGGAGTGGGGAGGGGATTCTGAGAATATTTGTTTCTTTTTTTTTCACACTCACTTGTCCTTTGCTGTCCAGCCCACTCAGTCACTTCTATGGAGAAACTCATTTACTCTTCTCCCGCTCTTCCAGCATTCCTATTTAGAGCAAATGGAAAAATCACACAGCTCACACAGTCCAGTGGGTTTATATCCTTGACCCACTAGGTCATCAGGGAGACAGAAGCCAGCTGCTGACTTGCTGACCACTGGAGAGCCACAGATAGAATCTGGTTGAGTGGAGAGTCTAGAGAGAACCCATCCTGATTCCACATCATTCCAACTGGTTCCAGTGCATCCAGCAGAGGTTACGTCAGTTGCAAAATCATCCATAAAAATGCTACCCACCCCTGCACAGTCTGGTATAGGCTAAACTCCACAGTTTATAATGGTTCCAATTCTTCTTAGCCTTCCTTCAGAGTTTATGAATGACATCGTTTTTAAAAATATACATTTATTTTCGTGTATTTATTTGCCTGTGCTGGGTCTCAGTTGTGGCACATGGGATCTTTAGTTGCAACATGTGAACACTTAGTTGAGGCAGTGGGATGCAGTTCCCTGATCAGGGATCAAACCCAGGCCCCCCTTCATTGGGAGTGCAAAGCCGCTGAGCCACTAGGGAAGTCTCTGAATGAATGAAGTCCCTAAACTTTTTAAAACCAAACATCTACAAAGAGAAGATAAAACTCTCTGATTGGTAAGCTAGACAAAAGGAGAAACTAAACATGGTTCCAATGCCCATACACGTAATGAGATGGGGATTAAGAGGATTTCAAGCCAAACATACAATCTGAACACTGGTGTTAGGCTTCATTTTTAAAGAGAGGAGAAAGATTTGCAAAGAATCTCCAGTGTGCAGGCTAACACATTTACTTTTAAAGTAAATAATCTGTGAGTCAGGCAGACAGCCATTCCATAAGGATTCGCTATAATAAGGTTTTACATGGGAAGCTTAAGGACTTGTGATTAGCATAAACTCCACTCAGGTGTCTGGCTCCAGACCTCAGGCAGAGGAGCTTTTAGTCTACAAGTAGTTTCTGTCTCTTTATTCGCAGTGAAAAGCTTCAAGTTGATACAGAAGAGGTTGGCTATGCAGGAGAAAAGAAACAATCCAAATAAGCCTAAGGTTAGAAGATTTGAGATCCAAGTATTACATTAACCTTTGGTAGGAGGAGAGACACTTTCTCCATCATTGCAGGAAGAAAAGAAAAAATGGGTGTAGATGAGAGAACTTGGTAGCTTTGACCTTGAAAAGACAAGGTCTTCAGTCTAACGGCTTCTATTTTCTCAACGAAGCATGAGGTAGTAGTATCTCTTGAGGGTTGAGGTATGAGAATAGAAATGAAAATACAAAGTTGTAACCACAGTGTTCGAGAAAGCAAGCTTACTGGAGAATCCTGGAGTTTCTGGGCAGGGTTGAGTATGCATACACATTGTCTGTAGCAATGAAAGTAAAACCAGCTAGTCTGGTTGTGCGGTTTGTCACAATGTTCAGCTGTTCATGGGAAGAAATGCAGAAGTCAGTAGTTGCTTTTATTCAGGAATTTATGCCAAGGTAATTGATGAACAAAGAGAGGAGCAAAGAAGCTGAAGGAATTTTCCAGGGAATAATTATTATGGGGCATGTTAGAATCTTAACTGAAGTGGACTAAAAATTAATGTCCACTGTGATTATGGTAATAAAAGGCCCAAGGGTCAAAACCAGGGAAAGATGAGCACATAAAGGAATTCCTTCTTAGCCCGGTGGTTAGGAGCCTGAACTTTCATTGCTGGGGGTCTGGTTCAGCCCCTGGCTGGGGAACTAAGATCCGTCAAGCCATGCGGCATGACCCCCTCCCCCCCAAAAAAAGAGCACATAAATTAAAAACCCATAAAGTATCCTTAATAAGGATATTAAAATTGAGCTTTGTGCTCTGCCAACTCCTTATTGCTTGTTCCTTTCTTGGTAAGAGACTTCTCAACAATCCTGACAAGTGAGGTGAGAGCATTAGTGAAAACACCAGCACTGCGTTTCAGCCTCGCCCAAAACAGGCAAGCCCAAAAGTGTCTAGAACCTTCAACTTCTGCTATGAAGAGCCAATGAAGAGAAGTTTCTTTTCCCAAGTCTTTCGAAAAGATCAAAGAATATAGACCACTTTCTTATTGAATCATTTTTTCCTCGCCAAAAGCTTCTAGCAGAGTATGCAGTAATTGAGCAGAGAAACGGGTCAGCTCAGTTAAGTTCAGCTCAGTCATGTCCAACTTTTTGCAACCCCGTGGACTGCAGCACCCCAGGCTTCCCTGTCCATCACCAGCTCCTGGAGCTTGCTCAAAATCATGTCCATTGAGTTGGTGATGCCATCCAACCACCTCATCCTCTGTCGGATGGCATCCGAGAAGAGAAACAGGAACTTGCTATTAAACCCCACACTCATGTATGCAGAATTAGGGAGGGCCAGCCTGGAGCTTGTGGGACACAGGCAGAATGAGGTTGTCCCATGGCCATGTGGGGGTAAGGAGATGCAAAGGTGGAATGGTGTGCAGTAGACGATTAAGCATCAGGTACAAGATAAGGAGACGGCAAGCAGGGACCCTGGAACAGATTTCATGACTGCAGGATGCTGGGCAAGCGGCTTCCCTGGTGGTCCAGTAGTTAAGAGTCTGCCTGCTAACGCAGGGGACACAGGTTTGATCCCTGATCCAGGAAGATTCCACATGCTTCAGAGCAACTAAGCCCGTGCACTACAATTCCTGAGCCCACGTGCCCTAGAGCCATGCTCCTCACAAGAGAAGCCATGCAATGATGAGCCCACACACTGCAACTCCAGAGTAGCCCCTACTCGCCGCAACTGAAGAAAACTCCATGTGCAGCAGTGAAGACCCAGTGCACCCTAAAGTAAATAAACAAATGTTAAAAAAAAAAAAAAGCCAGGAAGGAGCTGCGAGACATTTCCTGGGGTGCTGGAGTCTAGTCCACAGTGATATGGAATGAGGAGAGTATCAGAGGCCATTTAGATTACACACGTATGCACTCCCATACAGCCTCCCACCTGGATCACCATTAACTGCAGAACTAGATTTCCCTGGGTTCCCCACATCAAAAGCTTTAACACTGTACTTCTCAAACTACAATGTTCATTTGAATCACCCATGGATCTTGTTTAAAATCTTGTTTCTGAACCAGTAGGTCTCAAGTGAGACTTGAGACTCTGAATCTTTAACAAGCTTGCAGCTGATGCCAATGCTGCTGATCTGGGGTCCACACTTGGAGGAGCGAGGCTCCAGTACTCTTCACAGTGTCACATCCCCACAACCGTTCCTCTGTGCCCTGGGATTGATGGTGAGTTCAGCTTCTCCTGAATAACATTCTCTTTTTATCTAACATGGCTTCATTGAATTTGGCCTGCCAGAGAATAGTCAGAGACAGAGTAGATGCAGTGGGTTCAAAGGGCATCAGCCTGAGGATTTGCAGCCTTTGAAAGAACCCGAGTGACCATCCTCTAGCTTCAGATGTGGCCACCTTGTGTAAGCCGTGGTGAAGAACTGGCAGTGTACACCACCTGGATTTCCCTCTGGAGCTGTAAGTGAGTGCTAAGTTGCTTCAGTCATGTCCAACTCTTTGCGACCCTATGGACTGTAGCCGGCCAGGTTCCTCTGTCCAAGGGATTCTCCAGGGAACAATACTGGAGGAGGTTGCCATACCCTTCTTCAGGGACTCTTCTCAACCCAGGGATCAAAGCCACGTCTCGTCTCCTGCATTGGCAAGCAGGCTCTTTACCACTAGCATCACCAGGGAAGCCCTCTGGAGCTGGTACCAGTCATAATTCTTTGAACAGTGTTTGCCTCTCTGGAGACCTTCCTAGATGTCCTGCTGGATGGCCTATATTCTCTTAGGAACAAGTCAGCCATCAAGATGTCAGTGGTATTGAGTGGGTTGAGGAAATAACAGGACAAAACTTTACTTGCTATGAAATGAGATGCTCTGGAGGAAGGTGCTGCAAACTGTGCATTGCATGCTGGAATGGTGAGCATGGGTCAACTGATATCCCAGAGGAAGTTCAGAAATGCAAATTCTCTTCAAACCTTCTGTGGCTGTACCACTGGCCACTGATAAGTGGATTTAGATTCCAAGGGTAACAGTACCCTTCAAACCAGAAGATAAGATGGGGACTGTGTTTGCATGTGGGAGAGGCTGCATGGTGCTGTGGTTGTTCAATAAGAAAATTATGAATTGGATCCTTTCAAATATTCATCTGAAATGGGAGGGGAAAATAAAATTACTTCTTTTCAGTAGTGAAACCATGGAGTCCTAGCCATTGGACCACCATGGAATTCCATGAAACTATTTTTAAATTACTTTAATTAAATTACTTTTGCTTGCCACATTGCACTTGTTTAAACACAACTGCATGTTCAGTACTATAGAATTATCAAGAACTGTGAAGGGGCTGAGATTTTTACCTCCCTTTGCCAGCTGGTTACCCAGCCACGTGGATGGTGGTAGAAAACACAAAACTCTTGGGTCAGAGATGAAGACTTTATTATCATGGCACAGCAAGCAGCTTGGAGTTCATGTCCATGTTGATTTCCTCTTGCAACCTCAAGTTCACAGAGACAAAACAGAGGGGCCCATGTGAATGCCATGCTTGCAGGGGATTTGCATTTCAGCTGAGAAACTCTGAACTTTGGGAGCCCAAGTCTTTTATAAAAGACATTTGCACCAAAAAAAGACATCATTCCACTCGATAGAAAACCAACCTGCCCTCTGCTTTGGAGGGAGACCCTATATTTTCCAAGGCCATTTGCTACAAAAACATTGTGGAGAAAATGGGCCAGAACAAAAGTGGTCCGTGCCTCTGCTTGCATGAAGAGCAGAAACATAGAGAATTGTCTCTGGACAAAAATAAGAATAGCTATACTCCTAGAGTACTTACTGTGCATTAAGAACAGCTCTAAGTGCTTAATATACCTTATCCCAATTAATCCTCACAACAAGTCTATGAGGTTATCCCCATTTCACAGATGAGAACATTAGATCCTATAATGATACAGAATGGTGGAGAGTTTTTAATGATTTAGACCACTGCAGACTCTGACCCTCCAGGCTTGGAAGGGGCTTGATGTTTATTTTTAACAAGCCTCACAGGTGATTCTGATTGACATCAAACCTTAAGACTGACTAATTTAAAAGATAAGCATCATCTCTTTAATCTCCTTAATTATTTAGCCAAATTTTTATTCTTCTCTATATTTATGCTTACTTAATAAAGTCAAGAACTTTATCTCCTTTTATTTAAAACATGGGATTTTGAGTTCTTACTGTGTCAGGGTGTTGGAATCAAAAAGAAGAAAAGCATAGATTGTTTGCAATGAAAATGTTTTTGAAAAGTACAAACTTTGAAAGGACTGGCTCATTAAAAAAATACACTGGGCATTTAAATGAAAAGAAAATTACAAGATTGCCAACATTCCCAAGTTTACAACTCAGTATGTTCTTAATGGAAAAATATATTTTGTCACATGATTGTGATAGCCACGAATGTTGCAAATTTGCAAAAAATTCAGCATTGGAAAATACTAAGGATGGACTTATGTCAAAGAGCAAGTAACTTACAGGAAAAATTCAGCATTCATTCATTTTGGCACCAAGAGTGTTCAGGGTAAATAAAAGAAGTGTGTGGGGTGAGGACTTTGGGTTTCTGTTTGTTTCCTTGTTCACAGTTCAAAGTGCAAAGTGGGTTGAGAAATGTGGTGTGCCTACCTCTCCACAGTGGTGACACAGCGAGATGTCATTTGCATCCATATATCTTTGGGAATGGTTCCTTTTACTGGTTTTGTTAAACCATTTGTCTAAAATGCCTCCTTTAAAAATTTTTTTTCTATCCATGATGGCCTTCCCATTTGGCTCAGTGGTAAAGAATCTGCCTGCGAATGTAGGAGATGCAGAAGACACGAGTTCAATTCCTGGGTCAGGAAGATCTCCTGGAGAAGGCAATGGCAACCCACTCCAGTATTCTTGCCTGGGAAATCCCATGGACAGAGGAGCCTGGCAGTTTACAGTCCATGGGCCCACAAAGAGTCGGATACAACTGAGGGACTGAGCACAGCTGAGTGACTATGCATGCTCACAGCCTCCTAAGCAGGAGTCAGACAGCTTACCCACCCGACGGGCAATGTGCAGGGCAAAGGGGAACCAACTGGGGCCTGGGAAGACTCCTTGGGCCCAAAGGGGTCAGGGGAGGGGGGCTGCCCAACAGCTGTCTGAAAGAGCTGTGGCTTTTTGTTAGAAGGACACAGCCAGCCCTAAGTAATACAGGGAGAATCAGCACCAGGCCTGCCCAAACCAAGCAAAAGCTTGAGAAAGGAGCTGAATTTGTGAGAAACTGGCTGGAGAGTGGATCTGGAGGGGAAAGTGGAGGAAATCTGAATAGGATCAGCCGTTCCTACCTCTCCCAGAAAGCAAGTGTGTTTTGACTATTTGTCTTCATCACAGTGCACATTGGGCCTATGTTATGAACAATTACTTGTATAGCCCTTTGAAGTTGGAGGGCTTCCTGGTGGCTCAGACAATAAAGAATCTGCCTGCAGTGCAGGAGACCAGGGTTGGGAAGATTCCCTGGAGAAGGAAATGGCTACCCACTCCAGTATTCCTGCCTGGAGAACCCCACAGACAGAGGAGCCTGGTGAGCCACAGTTCGTGGGGTCGCAGAGAGTCAGACACGACTGAGCGACTAACACTTTCACATACACTTTCACTTTGAGGCTGGAGATTGTTTCTGTGTCCATCGTGTCACAACTCTGTCAGGTACAGGAACAGATTTGTATGATGTGATTTACCCAAAGGTGCAAAGCAGGTAAGCGGCCAAACCAGCCTTCAGATCCATAGTCTTCAGTGAGAAAAATAAACATTTTTTTCCCATATACTTACAATGTAAAATAAGCAAATGAAGAAGACAAGGGCGATTAAAAAAAAAAAAGTCTTTGGTTAAGGTTAACCAAATAGCAATAAATTCTTCATTGATTCTTTAATTTCTTGCCATGTCAGAGGCTGATTCAGAGAGCCTCTGCCTGAACTTGAGTAGAACTACAGGGAGGCTCCCGATTTAAATTAGGTTTCTTTCAGCAAATGCTGAGTCACAAAAATACTGTAGCAATTTATGTTAACAAAGTGTTACTGTATAATTTGTGAACTCTGTATCACTGGTCACTTCAATCTCAACAGCATGAGCATTCTAAAGATAGTTTGCCTTTGGGATTCCCCTGGTGGTCTAGTGGTTAAGAGTCTGCCTTCCAGTGATGGGGTGTGGGTTTGATCCATGGACCAAAGATCCCACATGCCATGCTCTGTGGTCAAAAAATCAATAAATAAAAAATAATAATTTGCCTTCACCCAAAGTTTTTGCTTTAAAACAAACTAAAAGAGCTTTGGGACAGGTTTCCTTCTATGACACGAGAAGTTAAGGCAGTTTTGAAACGCCTCTGAATCCTGCCTCCTTGACTTCCAAAATTTGGGGTAATTTCTCTTTTCTTTCCTCTTTTTGATCCTTTCCTCTGTTCCTCCTTCTTTCCATCCCTCCATTCCCTCTTTTTCCCTTCGTTCCTTTCTTCCTTCCTTATACTTACTCTGGGACACAAGTTTTCCTGAGTCAGGTGTATACATCAAAGGTTCTCACTGAAAGGTGATCTATAGTAATATATATAATAGTAACAGGCTATAATTTGTATTTTCCAGTTATCTGAGTGAAAATTTGAAACAAATTTGCTGTTGTCCTGTTGCTGTGACATTTCCCTCTTGAATCTCTTTATTCATCTTTTGGGGCAGTCTTCTAATCCTTGATAATGAAAAATGCCTTAAAAGAACCCTCCTACAATGTTGGTGGGAATATAAATTGGTGCAACAACTACAGAGAAGAGTACAGAGGTTCCTTAAAAAACTGAAAATAGAGCTGTCGTATGATCCAGCAATCCCACTCCTGGGCATATATCTATAGAATACCATAATTTGAAAAGATACAGGCACCCCAGTGTTCTTTGCTGCACTATTTGAAAAAGCGAAGAGATTTAGAAAGCAGCTTAAATGTCCATTGACAGATGATTGGATAAAGATGTGGTACATATATACAATGGAATACTACTCAGCCATAAGAAGAAGGAAATAATGCCGTTTGCCGCAGCGTGGAGGAACCTAGAGATTACTATACTATGTGAGTGTCAGACAGAGAAACACAAATGTCATGATATCACTTACATGTGGTATCTAATAAAATTATACAAAGGAATTCATTTACAAAACAGAGGCTTAGAAAACAAATTTATGTTACCAAAGGGGGAAACTGTTGTGGGGGATAAATTAGGAGGTTGGGATTAACATATATACACTCTGTGTGAGCCAGTCACTCACACACACAGTCATATCCGACTTTTTGCGACCCCATGGACTCACAGACCAGTTAATCTGTCCATGGGATTTTTCAGGCAAGAATTCTGGAATGGGTTGCCATTTCCTCCTCCAGGGGATCTTCCTGACCCAGGGTTCGAATCCAAGTTTCCTGCATCTCTTGCACTGGCAGGTGGATTCTTTACCACTGAGCCACCTGAGAAGCTCCCATATACATACTACTATATATAAAATAATCAACAAGGACCTACTGTGTAGATCAGGGAACTCTACTCAGTACTCTCTAAAAACCTATATGGGAAAAGAATCTGAAAAAGAATAGATATATAAATATGTATAACTTGATCACTTTGCTGTACACATAAAACTAATGTAACATGGTAAATCAACTATATGCCAATGTATATTTCTTAAAAAATTAAAAATAAAATTAATTACAATCCAAGAAAAAGTGATAAATACATACAATGAAATATTATACAACCTAAAAAAAGAAATCCTATTACATGCTACAACATGGATAAATCTTGAGAACATTAAGTGAAATAAGCGACTCAGAAAAAGATAAATATTATATGATGTCACTTATATAAGCCATCTAAAACCATCAAACTCATAGAAATAGAAAATAGAATTGTGATTGCCGGTGTTTGAGGGGAGAGGGGAATAGGGAGTTGTTCAGTGGGCACAGAGGTTCAGTTTTCCAAGATGAAAAAGTTCTAGAGATCTATTACATAATAATATGAACCATATACCTAAAATGGCTTTCCAGGTGGCACAGTGGTAAAGAATGCAGGAGGTGCAAGAGACGCAGTTTGAACCCTGGGCTGGGAAGATCTCCTGGAGTAGGAAATGGAGACTCACTCTAGTATTCTTGCCTGGAAAATTCCATGGACAGAGGAGCCTGAAGGGCTACAGTCCATGGGGTCAAAAGCCGAGCAACTGAGAAAAAATAAGACACTTAAAAATGTTTCAGAATGGTAAATTTTATGTTACATTCTTCACCACAAAATTTTCTTTTTATTGTGAAAACCATTCTTAGCTTGCAAACCATACAAAACTGGATTTGGGGCTGGATTTGACCAGAGGAGCATGCGTAGTTTGCGATCTAATCTGTGGGCATTTTAATTTCGCAGTTGTTTCGATCATGCCCTTTGTAACTGTCCTTTTGCCCCAAGTCCAGTCCAGGTCCCTGCACTGCTTTTATTTTCATGTCTCTGGAGTCTCCTCTAATCTAAAAATCAGTTCTTCAACCTGCCCTTGACTTCTATGAACTTAAACACTTTTGAAGATTACCAGTTATTTTGTACAGGATCCTGCAATTGGTATTGGTCTGGTATTTCCTCATAATGAAATCCATGTTATGCATTTCTATCAGGAGACCACAGAATTGGAAGAACTGATACAGAAGCTGAAGTTCCAATATTTTGTCCACCTGATGCGAAGAGCCTTCTCATTGGAAAAGACCCTGATACTGGGAAAGGTTGAAGGCAAAAGGAGAAGGGGGAAACAGAGGATGAGATGGTTAGATAGCATCGCCAACTGAATGGACATAATTCTGAGCAAATTCCATGAGACAGTGAAGGACAGACAAGCCTGGCATGTTGCAATCCAGGAGATCACAGAGTCGGACATGACTTAGCAACTGAACAGCAACAATCACAGAATTGATATTCTGTTCTCAGTGTACAGTATCATAAAGCATAAGATAATATCTGTTTGTCTCAAAAGTCATGTTGATGTTGATCAGTTGTCTGTGTGGTTATTCCACTGTAAACCTACCTTTTCTCCTTTAACAAATAATTTGTGAAGTTATTTTAGACTTATTCTATTCCACTTCAAGTTTCATCTGCTTTTCTAGCTTCTATGATTCTTGCCTGAAAGAATTATTAATACAATGATTACAAAGTGGTGACATTCTAATTTCACCATTTCACCCACATTTATTGGTTAGTATTCTACTCTAAGAAAGATCTTCTCTTCTAACATCTGTGTATTTATTATTTGGCTGTATCGGGTCTTTATTGTGGCGCATGGGACTTTCGATCTTTGCTGAAGCACCCTGAGTCTTTTTTAGCCATAGCTTGCACACTGTTAGTTGCGGCATGTGGGATCTAGTGCCCTGAGCAGGGATTGACCCTTGCGCGCCCTGCACTGGGAGCACAGTCTTTGCCATGGACCACCAGGGAAGTCCCCGTAAGGAAGATCTTTTCCTTAGCTCTTCATTTATGCACTCTTGCTAACTTATTCAATGGGTGATAGTATATTTGGAACCCAGCAGAACCCTGTGGGGACCCAAATTCCAGGTAAAAAGGACCTCCATGTCCTCTGCCTCTTGTTTGCAGAAAAACTGAAATCTCTCAGCCTTTCCTGAGTCGCAAATAAGAAGGCTGCCACAGTTAATGATTGGGACAATAGAATCACATAATTCTTCAGAGTTAGATGCACATTCTTGAGTCGTTTTATAGACACTGTAACTGCCTAACAGGGGAAAAAGCTAACTGCATGATGACAAGACTACAGCCATGATATAAGCTTCTCCAACTTGAGCAGTACTGAATCTATGGCTACAGCAATTCCAAGAACTGACCTTGAGAGAATGGAACTAACACTATTGCTCACAATAATCTCTAGAAGGCAGTGGCAACCCACTCCAGGTCTCTTGCCTGGAAAATCCCATGGACGGAGGAGCCTGGTGGGCTGCAGTCCGTGGGGTCACAAAGAGTCTGGACGCGTCTGAGCGACTTCACTTTCCCTTTTCACTTTCATGCGTTGGAGAAGGAAATGGCAACCCACTCCAGTGTTCTTGCCCGGAGAATCCCAGGGACGGCAGAGCCTGGTGGGCTGCCGTCTGTGGGGTCGCACAGAGTCGGACACGACTGAAGCGACTTAGTGGCAGCAGCAGCTGTGTCATCAAAATAATTGGACCTTGGAACTCCCTTGGTGCTTCAGTTGCTGAGACTCTGCACTCTCAGTGCAGGGGCCTGGGTTCAATCCCTGGTTGTAAAAGCAGATCCCACATGCCACAACTGACAGTTCGCATGGTGCAGCTAAGTATTCCTCATGCCACATGAAGATCAAAGTTCCAGTGTGTTGCAGCTCAGACCTGGCATGACCTAATAAAGGAAAAAATAAAAATAAATATTTAAAAAATATGTAGGGCTTCCCTGGTGGCTCAGTGGTAAAGAATCTGCCTGCTAATGCAGGCGACACAGTGTACAATCCCTGATCCGGGAAGATCTCAACATGCAGCAGAGCAACTAAGCCTGTGTGCCATAGCTATTGAGCCTGTGCTCTAGAGCCCAGGATCAGCAACTACTGGGGCCCGTGAGCACAGAGCTGTTGCTCTTCAACAAGAGAAGCCACCACAATGAATAGCCCATGCGTTGAATCTACACAGCAGGCCCCACTCGCCACAACTAGAGAAAAGTCTGCTCAGCAGTGAATACCTAGCACAGCCAAAAATAAATAAATAGAATCTTTTAAAAACTTTTGCTTGTCCCATCCATTTATGTAAGAGGGCAACTAAAATTGTCAGCAAAGAGGTGCTATACACCCATACCAACATTTTTCACTCTAAGAATATGATGCTGTTATGTCATCATTGGAAGGTCTGATGTTGAAGCTGAAACTCCAATACTTTGGCCACCTGATGTGAAGAACTGACTCATTTGAAAAGACCCTGATGCTGAGAAAGATTGAAGGCAGGAGGAGAAGGGGGCGACAGAGGATGAGATGGTTGGATTGCATCACCAACTCAATGGATATGAGTTTGGGTGGGCTCCGGGGGTTGGCATTGGACAGGGAGGCCTGGCGCGCTGCAGCTCATGGGGTCGCAAAGAGTCAGACACGACTGAGCGCCTGAACTGAACTGAACTGATGTCATCTTGAAAAAGTTACAGAAGACAGACCTTTGCCCATAATTCCACAGAAATGGAATGATGTTCTGACAAGTGGGGATTTGTAAGCAGCTTTTAGCAGGAAAGAACTCTCAACAGGAAACCCCTTTTGTCTTGTCACTTTGGCAAAGCTGAATTGTAGCTAACTGTTAACCTGTCACTCCATGCTCTACTCATCTCCAGCCTAAGGACACCTTTCAGATCTTTGGAACCCATAATACTTTGTGTAACTTGTCAGTTTGTTCCATAGGTAAAAGAAGTAGAAATGAATAATAAGTAATTAACAGATGGTCAGATCTCTTCCCTAGTTTTACCTTCAGTAATTTCATGTATAAACTGTGTAAACAATATCTATCTAAAGAAAAGATCACAAGGAATCAACAAGCCTGGATGCAGAGGGAGATGGCTAATTGACTAATTCCGTATCTCAGTGATAATTGGGATTACGTCCCCTTTCCCTTTAAAAACTTTCACGAGTAGGCAGAACCTTCAGAGCTGCTTTTGAGACATGAGCCCACCTTTCCCCCAGATTGCCCACTCTTCCGATGAAAGCAACTTTCCTTTCTACTAACACTTGCCTCTTGAGTATGGGTTACTAAAATTAAAATTAGTCATACAGTCATGTCCAGTTCTATTTGATCTAGTGGACTGTGGCCTGCCCAGCTCCTCTGTCCATGGAATTCTCCAGCAAGAGTACTGGAGTGGGTTGCCAGTTCCTTCTCCAGGGGATCTTCCCGACCTGGGGACTGAGCCCAGGTCTCCTGCATTGCAGGCAGATTCTTTACCAGCTGAGCCACTAGGGAAGCCCATTGGTTTCCAAGTGGCATTTCCACCGAACTGAGTTCAGTAACATCTTTTCCTGTCTAAAAATAACATCACTAGTAGCAGTTTACAGATATCTCATAAGTATGAACTTTCCCTGAATTTGCTTTTACCTGTAAGAGGAATCCATCTTACTGTGTTGGAAGGTAAAATAGAATACTGAAAAGTATAGGGCCTTGGAGCTTGTTAACTCAGATTCAAATCTCAACCCTGTGACTGACTACTCACATGAGGAATCTAAGTTATTTTACCTCTTGGAATTGTGGTTTCCTTAGGTTCTGAGGAAGACAGTAAGAACACAGGCTTCCATGGACTATTACGAGAACTAGAAATACTAGGTTTTCAGCTGGTCTAGGGTGAGGCTCGTCGTTGGTGCTCTGCCAGCGCGTCTCCTAGTTCTGTGGGGAGAGGCACAAACGTTCTCTCCCCAAATACTGTGTCCTTTGCATTTTCAGGGGTTCTTCCAGTTATGAGAATAATAATCCTACCAGTTTTATAATTATTTCCCAAGCATTATCTTACCAGGCCAATGCAACAGAAGTGGTAGAGAAGGTAAAGGAGATGAGTGTCTACTTGGAAAGTGCATGGCCAAAGAAAAACAACAGAAGGAATCCTGCCCAAACAGGTAACAAGGGCTTTTTCTTCTTACACTGTGCACATTCATATTGTCTGAGTTTTTTGACACGGGGCATTCTCTTAGTACTTGTGTGATTTATTGTTTTAAGTGAATTATACCCTCAGCTAGCTAGATCAGAGCTCTCTGAAATCTAAGGCTGGGCTAAAGTTATATCTTTGTAAAGAAAAGGAAAATCTTTTCCCTTGACCTTTTACCTCACTTTCTAACTCTCTGTGTGTGATAACAACATTGACCTAATCACCATGACTTGACAAATCTCATGAAGTCTGACAGAATCACGATGACTAGGGTCCTGTTTGACTTGGTGTGGCCAGATCTTTTCCATATCTTCTTTTTGACATCAAGTAAGTAAATGTTTTTATAATTTAAAAAAAGTGAGTAAATGTTTGAAGGATACTTTGTTCCAGGTGCTTTATTGCTGAAATTCTTATTGCTTTCCAAAGACTCTTCATACCTATATTTTGCTAATGCTTCCAGTATTCAGCAACAAAGAGTGTCTCATCTTTGTTTCTCTGAAACATGTTTTGTTTACAACTCAATATTCATTAAAAAGCCAAGATAGAGAAGAGGGGAGGGAAAATGTTTGGGGGACTTGCTACTTGCCAGTACTTTATACCCCATGTCACACTTAATCTCTACAACAATCCTGCTTAAGAATGTCCTGGAGATGACAAATGTGTGCCAGGAGCTGTCAGGATGTCCCCTCGCTCAGATGACAAAGTCACGAGACTGAGAGGAAGCTGCAAAGCGGGATTTTCCTTATCAGGGCGTTCCAGGGCAAGGCCCCTCCTGGTATTTTTCTTGGGAGTTCCGCTCATTCTTGGAACAATAGCTTATCTCAGTAGGTCAGTCCCAGTTATCTGAGATAATTCCCCCAGACCTTATTGACCAGAGGATCTGGGAAGGTCAGTCTCCTTCCCTGGGGACAAAGGAGGGATGGGACTTAGGAATGCTCATAACTGTAGCCAGCATAGTTGGAGACATTGATTGCTTTGGGCTAGTGTAGACATAGGAATTCATTATAGTAGTTATATAAGGTTAATAGGGTTTTATTGCTGAAGCAGTGCTGCTAGACTGTCTCATTGTCCCCTTTCCTCGTAAGAACCAGAGTGTCAGAACAGAATGAGACAGGTAGCTGTTGAGGTTACTAGAATAAAACAATTTCAAGCCTAGCCCTTCCCTCAAACCTCCACACAGCTGCACCTGATAAGATGAAGTATGCTGAAGACAATCAAATAATTAACATACAATTGTTAAATCTGATTATGCAGAAATCTGACTTCTCCAAGGGGAATGTTTTGATGATAGATTGGGGAATGAGCTCAGTGATAAGGATAGTATGGAAGATAGAAAAGAAAAGATTGTATAGAATGATAGGTGATGTAATGGGGATGGTTTTGGGGTATAAAACTGGAAACCAACAACAATAAAGAGAGACTGCTCCATCAACACATTGACTCAGCTCAGTACTCCGCCAACGCCACTCATCCCTCAAGACCCCTGGACCCGCTGGGGCTGGACCCCAGCAGATGTGTCGCTAAAATCCACTCCACATATGTCAGGTAAGCTTTAGGAACATAAACCAAGACAGAGGGGACTTCCTGCCCAATTGCCATGATAATCCTCCCTTCATCTGGAAGAAGGATTGACTTTGCAAATTCTCACTAGGGAAACAGAGAGGCACAGCTTCAGCCTGCTCCATTGGCAGGAGGTCAGGGCTGGATTCAGCGATTCCAGAAACCCAACCACTATGGCTTAAAAAGCACTTTACATTTCCATGGAACAGGGAGTCAAAAGTTGGGAGTCAGGAAAGGAGACTTCCTTTCTCTTCATCTTCTGCCATCTGTCATGAGTGGCTCCATGGTCACAAAATGTCTGTTGCACCACTGGGCAGCATTCCACATTTCAGGCAGCAAGAAATAAAAAGAAAAAAAAAGATGCGTGTATACTGAGTGTACCCCTTTTAATGGGAAACCATAACTTTCTCATTAATTTCTGTGCCTTTAAAAACATACCCATTCCCTGCTCTTCTCCTGATACCATAGAAGACGATTGCAATGTATTTAATGGATAAGTTATATTTGTTGTAAACACCCTTACAAACTGTGCGCTAAGAGCTCGTATTTTTAATTTATAGAAATTACATTGCATCACACATGACTTTCTATTCCTTACTCTTCTCGTGCAGCATTGTCTTTTTAGGATCCATCCAGGTTGCTTTATATTCATCTAACCCAGTGCTTCTGAAGGCTGCATAGTACCTCCCTGTGTGTGTCCACCACACTTTACCCATACACTCTGTTATGAGCTGAATTGTGTGCTCCCAAAATTCATATGTTGAAGCCCCAAACTCAGAACCTGAGCATGTAATAATTTTTGGAGATAAGACTTTAATGAGGTAATTAATTTTAAGCAAGATTCCATTAAGTGAAGTCTAGTTCACATATTTGGAGACAGGGCCTTCAAAGAGGTGATGAAACCCAACTGAAACTGTTAGGTGGGGTCCTAATCTAATAGGATCTGTGTCCTTGAAGAAGAGAGGGAGATACTTGGGATTATGTGCACTGTAAAAAGGTGTATAAATACACATGTATGCCCAAAAGGCTCTAACGCCAGTTATTATACTTTTATGTATTGTGTGCTACATACACTATGTATGGGGATCATGCCCCCCAAATACTTGTAAGTTCAAAGAGACTAGAGTCTCCTCTTCCTAGTTCCAATGTATTAATAAATTTGGTGCTACAAGAAGAATATGTCACTTAGAATATGAATTTAATCTATTGTATTTGTCGTTGTTTTGATGCAGGGTAAAATTCAGTACCATGAAGACATCACTGAAGGATCTGAAAACATGCCAGCTGCATTTATGGGAATGCTGAAAGGAGAGACTTTGGGGAAGGCAATAGTGAAAGCATGAACAAAAATGACACACTGGATGGTTCCTTAGTCTCTTTTTAATCATTTAGCAAAATCTGTCCTGTCTTCATGACATAAGAACAGTCATGGTAATGCATTTGATCTACTTACTAAAATAGATTGACCTATATAATTAGCAATAGAGAGTGAAAATTTCATACTGAACAATGGCCAAGGGAAATTACTACCTGCTATAGCTCTTTCTGGGTTATGGTAGAAAGTAATGGTCTTGTAGTCCAAAAGCTTGCTGCCTCTGTGACCTTACTTAAAAATTTTCATCTGTAAAGTGAGGATAGTAAGCTCTGCATGACATACACATCATACATCAGTCTAGATCACCAGTATAACACGTGTCATATACTAGGTACTCACTAAATGTTTAGCTAGGTCCCAGAAAAAATCAGTGAATTCAAAGTCAAAATTACTACCACTATGGCTGACAATTCACTTCAGTTCAGTTCAGTCATGCAGTTGTGCCCGATTCTGCGACCAAGTGGACTGCAGCACGCCAGGCTTCCCTGTCGATCACCAGCTCCCAGAGTTTACTCAAACTCAAGTCCATTGATTTGGTGATGCCATCCAACTGTCTCATCTGCTGTCGTCTCCTTCTGCTCCCACCTTCACTCTTTCCCAGCATCATGGTCTTTTCAAATAAGTCGGTTCTTTGCATCAGGTGGCCAAAGTATTGGAGTTTCAGCTTCAGCATCAGCCCTTCCAATAAATATTCAGGACTGATTTTGTTTAGGATGGACTGGTTGAATCTCCTTGCAGTCCAAGGGAATCTCAAAGAGTCTTCTCCAATACCACAGTTCAAAAGCATCAATTCTTCGGTGCTCAGCTTTCTTTATAGCCCAACTCTTAAATCCATCCACAACTACTAGAAAAACCATAGTTTTTACTAGATGGACATTTGTTGGTAAAGTAATGTCTCTGCTTTTTAATACACTGTCTACGTTGGTCAGAACTTTACTTCCAAGGAGCAAACATCTTTTAATTTCAGGGCTGCTATCACCATCTGCAGTGATTTTGGACCCCAAAAGATAAAGTCTGTCACTGTTTCCACTGTTTCCCCATCTATTTTCCATGAAGTTATTGGACCAGATGCCATGATTTTAGTTTTCTTAATGCTGAGCCTTAAGCCAAATTTTTCACTCTCCTCTTTCACTCTCGCCACAAGGCTCTTTAGTTCTTTGCTTTCTGCCATAAGGGTGGTGTCATCTGCATATCTGAGGTTATTGATATTTCTCCCGGCAATCTTGATTCCAGCTTGTGCTTCTTCCAGCCCAAGGCTTCTCATGAGGTACTCTGCATATAAGTTAAATAAGCAGGGTGACAATATACAACCTTGACGTACTCCTTTTCCTATTTGGAACCAGTCTGTTGTTCCATGTCCAGTACTAACTGTTGCTTCCTGACCTGAATAAGGTTTCTCAAGAGGCAGGTCAGATGGTCTGGTATTTCCATCTCTTTAAGAATTTTCCACAGTTTATTGTGATCCACACAGTCAAAGGCTTTGGCATAGTCAATAAAGCAGAAGTAGATGTTTTTCTGGAACTCTCTTGTTTTTTCAATAATCCAGTGGATGTTGGCAATTTGATCTCTGGTTCCTCTGCCTTTTCTAAAACCAGCTTGAACATCTGGAAGTTCATGATTCATGTATTGCTGAAGCCTGGCGTGGAAAATTTTGAGCATTACTTTACTAGCATGTGAGATGAGTGCATTTGTGCGGTAGTTTGAGAATTCTTTGGCATTGCCTTTCTTTGGAATAGGAATGTAAACTGACCTTTTCCAGTTCTGTGGCCATTGCTGAGTTTTCCAAATTTGCTGGCATATTGAGAGCAGCACTTTCACAGCATCATCTTTTAGGATTTGAAATAGCTCAACTGGAATTCCATCACCTCCACTAGCTTTGTTTGTAGTGAGGCTTTCTAAGGCCCACTTGACTTCACCTTCCAGGATGTCTGGCTCTAGCTGAGTGTGAGTGATCACACCATCGTGATTACCTGAGTCGTGAAGATCTTTTTTGTACAGTTTTTCTGTGTATTCTTGCCACCTCTTCTTAATATCTTCTGCTTCTGTTAGGTCCATACCATTTCTGTCCTTTTAAACAAGATCTGTGGATGATTCAGATGAACATTTTACAGTTTGAGAAGTGCAGTGTCAAAGCTTTCAGTGTTGGGAACCCAGGGAAATCTAGTTCTGCTTTGTTAAAGCTGATCTGGGTGGGAGGCTCTATGTGAGTGTGCACAAGGTCATCGAAGTGGCCTTGTGGCTCTGATACTCTAATTCCACATCACTTGGACCAGACTCCAGCATCAGAGAATGTCTCCCAGCTCCTGCCTGGCATTCTTTTTTTAATATTTATTTGTTTATGTATTTTTGGCTGCCCTCGGTCTTCACTGCTGCATGCAGACTTTTCTTGTAGCAAGTAGGGGCTACTCTTGTGGTTCACAGACTTCTCATTACAATGGCTTCTCAGGTTGTGGAGCTTGGGTTCTAGGGTGCGTGGGCTCAGTAGATGTGAAGCACAGGCTTAATTGCCCCACAGCATGTGGAATCTTCCTGGGCCAGGGGTTGAACCCATGTCCCCTGAGAGAGCAGATGGATTCTTAACCACTGGACCACCAGGGAATCCCCCTGCATGGCATTCTGAAGCCATGAAATTTGTTCTGGAAGTCTCTGCTTGCGTGCTTAGTCACTCAGTTGTGTCCAACTCCTTGCAGTATCATGGACTATAGCCCACCAGGCTCCTCTGTTCTTGGGATTCTCCAGGCAAGAATACTGGAGTGAGTAGTCCTTCCCTTCTCCAGGGCATCTTCCCAGTCCAAGGATGGAATCTGGGTCTCCTGCATTGCAGGCAGATTCTTTATCATCTGAGCTACCAGGGAAGCCTGAGATCTCTGCTTGCCATCTCCTTATCTTGTTTAATTCAGTTCAGTTCAGTTCAGTCGCTCAGCCATGTCCTCCTCTTTGTACCTGATGCTTAATTGTCTAATGCAAACATTTCCACCATTGCATCATCTCCTTATCTTCACATGTCCATGGGACAACCTCATTTTTCCTGTGTCCCACAAGCTCTGGGGTGGCCCTTCCAAAATGTGCATGTGTGGAAATGGAGTTTCATAACAAGCCCCAATCTGTCTGCCCGATTACTGCATGAAGTGCAAGTTGCTCAATTGTGTCCATCTCTTTGCGACCCCAGGGAATAGTTCATGGAATTCTCCAGGCCAGAATACTGGAGTGGGTAGCTGTTCCTCTCTCCAGGGAATCTTACCAACTCAGGGATCGAACCCAGGTCTCCCATTATTGCATGCTCAGCTATTTATAGAAGCTTTTGACCAAGAAAAATGAGTCAGTACAAAAGAGGTTTGGGCTTCCCTGGTGGCTCAATGGTAAAGAACCCACATGCCGCTGCAGGAGATGTAGGTTCAATTCCTGGATTGGGAAGATCCCCCGGAGAAGGAAATGACAACCCATTCCAATGTTCTTGCCTGGGAATCCCAGGGACAGAGGAGCCTGGCAGGCTATGGTTTATGGGGTTGCAAAAGATTTGGACACGTTTTAGCAACTAAACAAGAGCAGCAAGAAAGTAGTTTGTCTATTTTTGGTCTTTCTGAAAGGCTTGGGAGAAGAAACGTCTCTTGGTTGGATCCTCACGGCAGAGGCTGAGGGTTCTACCTGTACACTTTTAGGCATGCCTGTTTTGGGTGAGGCTGAAACGGGACACGGGTGTTTTTTTACTAAAGCCCTCACTGCACTTGTCAGGCTTGTTGGAATGCCTTCTACCCAAAAAGGAACAAGTAATCAGGAGCTGTCAGAGCACCAAACTCTATTTTCATATGCTTGTTCAGGATCCTGTGTGGTTCTTCTATTTATATGCTCTTCTTCTGGGGGGCGGTACTCCACCCCCCCAAAATGACTTTCGGGATTTTAGTTTCCAGGCCAGGGGTTCAATCTGGCCCTCAGCAGTGAGAGCATGGCATCCACACCCTTGAACCACCAAGGAATTCCTCTATGTCCTCTTCTTTCCCTGGTTCTGACTTTCGGGACTTAATGACCACGATGAAAGTCGACGTTGCTTTTTCATCCAGCTCAGATAGGATTCCAGCATGCTCCATGATAACTCTTCCCTGGCAAATGCTTTCAGCTTCTTTGCTTTTTCTTCATCCATCAATCACCTTGGAATAAATCCCCAAATAAAACCGATTATTGACTTTCCAACCCCTCCCCATGAACAGCTGAACATTGTGAAAAACCACGCAACCAGCCTAGCTGGTTTTACTTTCATTATCACAGACAATGTGTATGCACACTCAAGCCTGCCCAGCAACTCCAGGATTCTCCAGTAAGTTTGGTTTCTCATACACTGTGGTAACAACTTTATACTTTGACTTCTATTCTCACACCTCAGCCCTCAAGAGATATACTTGTGTTATGCTTCATTGAGAAAATAGAAGCCATTAGACCGGAGACCTTGTCTTTTTGTAGTCAAAGCTATCAACTTCTATGCATCTGGGCTTCTTCCCTGGTAGCTCAGATGGTAGACAATCTGCCCACAATGTAGGAGACCTGAGCTCAATTCCTCGGTCAGCAAGATTCATGGAGAAGGGAATGCCTACCCACTGCAGTATTCTTGCCTTGAGAATAATATGGACAGAGGAAACTGTCAGGCTACAGTCTATAGGGTCACAAACAGTCAGAAATGACTGAGTGACTAACACACTCTCTGCATCTATATGCATATTTTCTTTTCTTCCTTCAATGATGGAGGAAGTGTCTCTCTTCCTATGAAAGTTTAATGTAGTACTTGGATCTCAACTCTTCTAACCTTCTCAGGCTTAAGGTGTCGGCCTGAAGAGCCCAAATGGGGACCTGAGGCCCCACGTAGAGCTTGTAATTCACCGGTCACAGGCTAATGTACAGAGAGTAATGGCTCTAGTTGATGCTGGGCCGAATGCAGCCTTCTTTACAAGTCAGAGCAGTTTGCTGGTCCTAGTGCACACACTGATGTCTATAGTGGCCAAAGAGTTAAGTTGAAGACTGTGTCCTTACCTTTTGAAATTGGATAGCTCCCTGTTATTGGGGAGGATCCTTAATGAGAAACCCTACAGGGGTGGAGTTGCCCCCGTAGAGGCTCTCCTGCGCCGTGATGGCACACCTATACAGTTGCAAGTAACAACAGACGTTCTGTTAAGGCCTGGATGGGGAACCTGAGGCAGTATCTTGCTATCGGCTCTGACTGGGAGTTCACAGGGACAGACGGTGGGTAAACTTGGCCATGGAAGATAAAGGCACCCCACAGGTGGTGGGTGGCTCTTCTGGCCCCAAGGGTTCTGCAACATCAGATCCACGTGTGTCATGACCGATATGATGGTAGACTGAGCACACACCTATGCGATGGTAGAGAATGTGTTGGCATGCTGGGTCTGCACCGAACGCTCTGTGGGGGCTGCCCTGGGGCATCCCTGGCACATTCAGCCTTGGACTGGGATTAACTGGACCCAGAAACAAAGCACCTTCCAGTCATATCAGGAGATGGCTGACTGCAATGAGACTAAGCGCCTGATTAAACGAGATGTGGAGAAAGGACAGTGCATGCCTCATCCCCAGGGAGACCATGGACTGTGGGAGAGGCTTTCTTGCTTGCCTGGGCTGAATCATGGGAAACTGCAATCTTTTGTGTAGAGAAGAGGGATGGTACTGAGCCCACAGGGTGGACCCGCTGTCCCTCCGTGCTCAAGTTACCCTTGAGGAGGGTTGTCAGAGGCCTATACTATAATCCCGGTCCCTCATAGTGCCCTGTGGGTATTTGGGCTGTACAGGTGACCGCACCTGCCTGGATGTGCCCCTGGATGGACAGTGCACTTGGGGCTGGCCGCATCTGCCCGCCTTGGTATATGTAACCCTCCCACACCGACCTGCCAACTGGTCTATGGTCCATGCACAGTACCGAGTGAAATGGGTCCTCTGGTGGTACTAACACTTGGCCCCTGTTTGCGCCCCAAGGGGTAGCTATAGTGTACTATGATGAAGGGTAGCCCCTATTCACTGCAACTTGAGGATCCTGTGGGCAGTAATGAAGACCCAGCACAACCATTAATAAATAAATCTTAAAAAAATAAGTTAGGCACAATAAAATAATAAACTAGAGTTATTAGAGTACACTGTAGTGAAAATCTTGTGAATGTGGTTTCTCTCAGAAGATATCTCTTTATAATGTGCTCAATCTTCTTAGCATGATGATGATGTGAAGTGATAAATACCTATGTAATGAAGTGAGGTGAAAGATGTAGGCAATGTGATCAAGCATTTAGCTTACTAATAACCTTTGGATACTGTGTGATAGGAAGGATCATCTGCTTTCAGTGATCTTGGATCACTGAACCATGATGATGCTGATGGGTGAATGTTGGCAATAGAAAGTGTTAATTAATGGTTGGGGATCCCCAGCAGGATAAAATAGGAATCTCACACCATTCATAATGGTGTGCAATTGGAAAACTTATGAAGTGCTGATTTCTGAAATTTTCCATTTAATATTTTTTTGGCTGCAGTTGAGAACTATTAACAAATGGCACAAAACAAAACCATGGATAAATGGGGGACTAGTGTAGTGTGGTAGCTCTAGACTCAGGTCCTCCCTCTTTTCACAACTTGTTAAATGGCTTAGGGCATCTCTGTGCCAGGAATCAGCCTGTGATGAAAGCCTAAGCTTTTCTCAGGTCTTTTCTGAGCCTGTTTTTCCCTGAGCAGAGGCAGTGGTTTTCTAAATTCTTCCACTGTTTCTCTTCTCTGGGGGATAAACCATATTATCAGTAGTTTATTTCATCTTCCCAGAGGTTTTAGACACACACACACACACACACACAATCACACACTTTTTCCTCTGTCTTTTCCATTGTACTACAACTTAATCACTCCTCTATTTGGTAGTAGAATTGGCCAACAGAAATAACATTTTACTGATAGTGAGTCTTCCAGTGCAAGAGCATGGTAACCTTTCTATATATTCAGTCTTCTTTTGTATTCCTCAGTGATGTTTTAAACCTTTCTTCATAATAATCTATCACATTTTTGTAGGTTTATAAATATTCCCATGTGTTATCATTTTTGTGACTGTTGTGAATGATAGATTCCTTCCTTGGTTTGTCATGTTAGACCCATTGGCAGAGGACCAGTGGGGACTTCCTTGAGGCCTTTGTTCATTGGCAATGGTTATTTCTCCTTGTGTAACCATCAGCCAAGTCTATGCCCCAGCCAGTAATGCTCAAGAAGCTGAAGTTGAAAGGTCCTATGAAGACATACCAGACATTCTAGAACTAACACCCCAAAATATGTTCTTTTCCTTATAGGTGACTGGAATGCAAAAGTAGGAAGTCAAGAAATACCTGTAGTAACAGGATAATTTGGCCTTAGAGTACAGAATGAAGCAGGGCAAAGGCTAGCAGAGTTTTGCTATTGTGTGGATCACAATAAACTGTGGAAAATTCTAAAAGATATGGGAATACCAGACCACCTTACCTGCCTTTTCAGAAATCTGTATTCAGGTCAGGAAACAGCAGTTAGAACTGGACATGGAACAACAGACTTGTTCCAAATAGAGAAACCAGTATGTCAAGGCTGTATATTGTCACCAAGCTCATTTAACAGAGTACATCTTGCGAAACGCTGGGCTGGGTGAAGCACAAGCTGGAAACAAGATTGCCGGGAGAAATATCAATAACCTCAGATATGCAGGTAACACCACCCTTATGGCAAAAATCAAAAAAGAACTAAAGAGCCTCTTGATGAAAGTGAAAGAGGAGAGTGAAAAAGTTGGCTAAAAACTCAACATTCAGAAAACTATGATCATGGCATCTGGTCCTATCACTTCATGGCAAATAGATGGGGAAACAGTGGCAGACTTTATTTTGGGGAGTTCCAGAATCACTGCAGATGGTGATTGCAGTCATGATATTTAAAGACACTTACCTCTCAGAAGGAAAATTATGACAAACCTAGGCAACATGTTAAAAAGCAGAGACATTACTTTGCCAACAAAGGTCCATCTAGTTAAGGCTATGATTTTTCCAATAGTCATGTATAGATGTGAGACTTGGACTGTAAAGAAAGCTGAGAGCCGAAGAACTGATGCTTTTGAACTGTGGTGTTAGAGAAGATTCTTTAGAGTCCTTTGGACTGCACAGAGATCCAATCAGTCCATCCTAAAGGAAATCAGTCCTGAATATTCATTGGAAGGACTGATGCTGAAGCTGAAAATCCGATATTTTGGCCACCTGATGAGAAGAACTGACTCACTTGAGAAGACCCTGCTGCTGGGAAAGACAGAAGGCAGGAGGAGAATGGGAAGACTGAGGATGAGATGGTTGGATGGCATGTTGACTCAATGGACACGAGTTTGGATAGACTCCAGGAGTTAGTGACGGGCAGGGAGGCCTGGCATGCTGTGATTCATGGGATCGCAAAGAGTCGGACCCGACTGAGCCACTGAGCAACTGAACGACTGAACTGAACTGAAAGCTGCAAGGCTGAGGAGGAACCCTCTGGCTAAGGCCGCTGGGGGACCCGCCTTTGTGCCCCTCCTCCCTGAGTGGGAGGCGGAGGAGCGCCTGGCTCCCAGGCCTCCTCCTGGAGGAAGCTCCACCCTCTGTTGAGACCAGCCCTAAATTCCCGCTCCCGCAACTCTGCTCCGCAGTCCCAACCTCCGGCTTCTGGAAGTGAATCCTGTAGACTCTTGTAAGTAAATGTCTCCCCCACCCCGACCTCTAGGGTACCGAGACCCGCCATGGCGCAGCGTTTGCCCGGTGCTCACCCACTCCTAATGCTGGGTAACCTCTGAGCCTTGCACTCAGAGGAAACTTGAAAGCAGGATGTCCCGGCCATGTTCCTACTCCCTGCAGGTTCTTAGACAACGCAGACGGCTGCCTAAGAGAAGGGCATGGCCTGGCAGCATTTTGGGTGCAGGCGTAGTCCCCTGCACCGGGGAGGGGGCTAGCAAGGAACTTGGCGGGACAGCAAAAGTGGCACAAGTGTGGAAGAAGAAAGGCAGGAGTTTAACGCCCGCGTATGGGCAAGGCGAGGAGGTGGGATCCGGGGGTGAGTGATCCTGGACCGCGCATCCCACCTGGACCCCATTTTCTGGCGGGTGGGACTTTTCAAGATCCTCGCCTGCGTCTGTGGTCGTCCCCCTTCCAGGGGTGCTTCCGGACTTAACGGCGAGTCCAAAATTCTCAGCGGCTGCCTTTTTGGAGGGGGAAGACAATTAGGAACAGTAAGGTTGCAGCTGGAACCACCTCCATTGCTCCAAGCAAAATATTCTGACCCAAGAGCTCCGGGTCACTTGAATCCTCTTCTTTCGGCCTTGTGTGCAGGCAAATTTACCCTTGATTTCTCCTTTGCGGCCAAAGAAAACGCGCGTTTGAAAATGAGGCTGAGCAGCATCGCCACCCAGTGGTTGTCAGGTGTTTCAGAGACCCCTTGTCTTAGAAGGCAGCGCTCTATCCGAAAGATGTGCATGGACTTCTAGTAGGTTCTTTGGGTTTGATGCTTTTTCTTAGATTTCGCTTTATATGAGGAGAGAAACGGACTATTTGTACTCCAGGTATCTGTTCACTTCCTAAGGAAGCCTTAGCTGTGGCTAGGGAAAATCTGTGTGGGTTAATATTGTTACTTGCCTTGGAGATTTGGTAGACTCAGTTCTTCATCTGTACACTGTGATAATAATAATGATAATAATATCCATCTTCCAGGGAAGTTATGAGGGTAAAATGAGATAAGTATGCCGTGCTCAGCACCGCAGCAGGAACAGTGAGCACTAAATAAACATGGTTGAGGTTAAATGATAAAGTTGATGGGTGGACTCCCTGTTTGACTTCGGGTGGCACTCAGGGAGCCATGAGGAGTCAGTCACATCACGACATTGACTACGTGTTTACTGTATTCCAGGAGCTTCAGGATGGTTCATGCTAAGAGCTGGACCCTGAAGAAACACTTTGTAGGTCACCCTACTAATAGTGACTTTGAACTGAAGACAGTTGAACTCCCACCCTTAAAAGATGGAGGTAAGTCATACTCATGAGATTTACGGTGGAAGAGACTGTGTCAGTTCACTTTTGCTGAATAACAAACCACCCCAACATTTAGAGGCTTAAAACAATCATTTACTAGATCACGATTCTATGGGTTGGCTGTTTAGGCAGGATTAAGTTGGCAAGCATTCTGTAGATCTTATCTGGGCTAAATGGTTCCTTCAGGATAGGCGTTACTCACATGTCATGTTAACTGGCTTTCTGCTGAGAGTGTACTCCTCAGTTCTCCTTTTTGTGGCCTTGCTAACATGCTGGTTTGAGCTCTTTGTTTTTTTCTATGATTTCATAAACCTAGAGTAGCCGGAACTGGCAAGCTCCAGTATGCCAGGACTGTTTGCTAATGTGCTGTTCATCAAAGCCAGTCACATAGCTAAGCCCAAATTCAAAGTAGGGCCATAGACTTCTTTTTCCTTTTTAAGATTTTTTTTTAATGTGGACCATTTTTTTCAGCCTTTATTGAATTTGTTACAATATTGCTTCTGTTTTGTGCTTTGGTTTTTTTTGGCCAAAAAGGCATGTGGGATCTTAGCTATCTGACCAGGGACCAAACCTGCACCCCCGCACTGGAAAGTGAAGTCTTAACCTCTGGACCACCAGGGAGGTCCCACCATAGCCTTTTTGGTGGGAGGATGGCAAAGATACTCCTACACAGGAGGGATAGGTAGTATCTGTGGCCCTTTCACATCTGCCACAGAGACCTTTCCAAGGTTTTCTCTGTGAAGCCTAGATGTCACGTAGGAGGATCCCTCTTCTTTCCTTGATGATTGCAACACAGGCCTGGGGGCATGGTTCTTCCTGACTTTGGCCAGCCATGGGGGAGGATTTCCCCTCTGTTCCAGTGAGTCCCACGATTTGCTGCACTGCCTAGCAGCTGTGTGCAGAGCTCAGACTATCCCTGGGGCAAACAATGAGGGGAAAGCTTCTTCACTGAGGGGCCTCCTATCCCCTTGGGGGAACTGGAGGGATGAGGCAAGCCTGAGGAAGTTGAAGGGGGAGAAATGGCAAGGCATCCCATCACCTGTTTGGAGATGAGCTTCGCAGAGATCTGCTAAGGGCTATTTTCAGGTAGGTAAGCTTTGGGTAACAGGCATGCAATTAACTAACATGGTTACTGTTATCCATCCATCTGGGTTGCCATAGCCAAAACCCAGAATCAAAATTCCAGAGGATGGATGCATGAGAGTCACTCCAGGAAAATGCATGCATTGTAAAGTACTAATGGGCTGATAGTAAAAACCCTATGTGAGCCCTGTGGCATAGCCATTACAAATGTGGCCCTGGGCAAGATACTTAACCTCAGCTTTAATAAAATGGAAACAATCATCGTTCAGAACATCATAGAAAATAATCTATGTAAAGCATGAAGTGAATGCTGAGAAAAGAAAGCGCAGGGAGTGCCCGCTCCGGAATCTTGGCTGCCCTCTGGTGGGGCTGAGGCTGCGTGGGCACCGGTGCACAGTGCGAGCGTGAGTCTTCATGGGAGCCGTTTCTTTCCCCCGCTCCCCAACTCTCCGTACCTGTGGGACCCGGGGCAGGTATGCGCGGGTGCTCCAGGCCAAGGGCTGACATGAAGACTGGTGCAATAATAGGTCATCGCGGCGGCCCCGGGCCGGGAGAGGCGCGGCCGGCCGCTAGAGCTCAGAGCTCGCTGAAGCCAGCTGGGCGGCTGAGGGATAGGCGGGGCGCTGTGTAATGTTCAAGCTGGGAAATGCTTTACGTGGCTTGTCAGAATCGCGGTTTTCTGTGGTTTTCTAGACAGTGAAGAAAGTGAAAACAGTGGGAAATTTTTTCCGAGGTTCTTCATACTGGATCCCACAGAAGAGAGTTTTGCTTGGTACGTGGATCATCCACAGAACCTGCTTTCTGGATCCGTCATCACTGTTGGAGTCATTAAACTTACCCACATTTCAGAGGTCACCGATGCAACTAAGCAAAGGCCAAAGGCTGAGTTCTGTTTTGTTGTGAATGCAGGGATGAGAAAATATTTCCTACAAGTCAATGATCAGCAGGATCTAGTAGAATGAGTAAATGTGGTGAACAAAGCTACAAAAATTACAGTACCAAAATGAGGTATTAATCTTTTTCTTTTTTTAAATTTATTTTTAATTGGAGGGTAAGTTCTTCACAATGTTGTGCTGGTTTCTGCTGTACAATGATGTGAGTCAGCCATTTGTTGTTTAGTTGCTAAGTCATGTCTGACTGTTTTTGACCCCATGGACTGTAGCCCGACAGGCTCCTCTGTCCATGGGATTTCCCAGGCAGGAATATTGGAGTGGGTTGCTGTTTTCTTCTCCAGGGGGTCTTTCCGACCCAGGGATTGAACAGCACATCTCCTGCACTGACCGATTCTTTACCACTGAGCCACCAGGTACACATATATCCCCTCCTTCTTGAGCCTCTCTCCCATCCAGCTGCCCATCACAGCCTCATTCTGGTAACCCAAGTCGCCAAGGTGAATGTCGTACAGAGCTGACATTGTTGGTGGTGTGCCCATTGTTACCCCAACTCAGCAAGAAGAAGTAAATGAATGCGGTAAAACTATTGACAGATATAAGGTGACACAGTCACAAAGCCATCTTCCTTACTTTACTCCCAAACTGCCTTCAGACTGTGCAGCGATCAAAGCTGGTTATTGTGTCGAACAAGGAGCAGTGATGAAAAACTGAAAGAGAAGATATTTTCAGTTGAATGGAGACACAATAGCCTGCTTCAGATCTGAACTGGAAAAGGAGCCTCTCTGCGTGCAGCCACTTGAAGAGCTTCATCAAGTCCATGAATGTCAGTAAAGAGACATGATGATGGGAGACACCCTCTTTGAGACTTTAACATCGTCTCGAACTTTCTATGTGCAGGCTGATGGCACAGTTGGATTCAAGCAGCTTTGGGTGCCATTGTAGTGCTGCAGGACCCTCAGATCTGCATCTTCTAAGCCGCAGGAAGAAGGCTGTGAAATCTGTGTATACAGAAGAGCATCCCAACAGTCCTTCTGAATCCAAACACGCACCCCGGCCTGCCAGGGCTGCAGCAGCTACCCCACATCCCACAGCCTCTCTCAGCAACCCTTTGAGTGAGGATTTTATGAACCTCTTGCCAAGGTCAAGCCAGGGAACTTCAAAGGCTTGACTGTCTTTTCTAAGAGAACCAGCTTCCACAGTGACTGAACAAGCTCTGCTTACATTTCAAAGTAAAAATGGCCCTTGGGAACAAGTTTGTGACTTTGTGGACTTGGAGGACTTGAATGTAAGGTGGACACACGTGGAGCCTGATCTGCCGCGTCGGCCCTCAGTGTTCTTTCACAAGGCTTCTCGCCAGTGATAAAGGGGAAATGGGTTTTAGTGCATATAGTATCCTGCATCGTTGCTGCCCTCCTTATAAGCTGGTAAGCCAAGAACAAAATGGGTTTAGAAAAGGCAGACGAACCAGAGATCAAATTGCCCACATTCGTTGGATCATAGCGAAAGCAAAGGAATTCCAGAATAACATCTACTTCTGCTTCACTGACTACACTAAAGCCTTTAACTGTGTGGATCACAACAATCTGTGGAAAATTCTTAAAGAGATGGGAATACCAGGGCCACCTGACCTGTCTCCTGAGAAACCTGTATGTGGGTCAAGAAGCAACAGTTAGAACTTTACATGGAGCAACTGACTGGTTCAAAATTGGGAAAGGAATATGATAAGGCTGTATTGTCAGCCTGTTTTAACTTCTATGCAGAGTACATCATTTGAAATGCTGGGCTGGATGAGTTACAAGCTGGAATCAAGATTGCCCCGGGGGAAATATAAACAACCTCAGATATGCAATGATACTGCTCTAATGGCAGAAAATAAAGAGGAACTAAAGAGCCTCTTGACGAGGGAAAAAGTTGGCTTGAAACTCAACATTCAAAGAACTAAGATCATGGCATCCATTCCCATCATTTCAAGGCAAAGAGAAGGGGAAAAAGTAGAAGCAGTGACAGACTTTATTTTTGGGGGCTCCAAAATCACTGCAGACAGTGATTGTAGCCATGTGCAATCATGTGATTTGCAATCACAAAAATGCTTGCTCCTTGGAAGGAAAGCTGTGGCAAACCTAGACAGCATATTAAAAAGCAAAGACATTACTTTGTCAACAAAGGTCCATCTAGTCAAAGCTATGGTTTTCCAGTAGTCACGTATGGATGTGAGGATTGGACCATAAAGAAGGCTGAGCACCGAAGAATTGATGCTTTTGAACTTTGGTGCTGGAGAAGTCTCTTGAGAGTCCCTTGAACTGCAAGAAGATCAAAGCAGTCAATCCTAAAGGAAATAGATCCTCAATATTCATTGGAAGGACTGATGCTGAAGCTGGAGCTCCAATACTTCGGCTGCCTGATGCGAAGAACTGACTCATTGGAAAAGACCCTGATGCTAACAAAGATTGAAAGCAAAAGGAGAAGGGAGTGGCAGAGGGTAAGATGGTTGGATGGCATCACCGACTCTATGGACATGAGTTTGAGCAAACTCAGGGAGATAGTGAAGGACAGGGAAGCCTGGAGTGCTGCAGTTCATGGAGTCGCAGAGTCAGACAACAGCAAGCCAAGAGTAACCTAGGGAGTAACCTAACTAAATGTAGTTTTGTAATAGTGGCCTACCCAACCACTATTACAAGGAAGTGTGATGGGCCCTTCCTTCCTCCCTCCCTGGAGTCAGCTGGCATGGGCCTCTAAGGCAGAGGCCACTCTGCTGCAGCTCTAGCCCACCAGACCAGCCTGTGCCCATTGCCCACCCACTGTGCATGCAGCCAAGAGGGAGCTCTGCTCCGGGGATAATAAAAGTGTGTGTGCCATTTTTTTCCTGTTGAATTTGACAATTTAAATGTTTCACAATTTAAATCATGAAAATGCTTCTTAAGCATTTTGGTTATCTTTAAAATGCTACTTTGACTTCCTATTAGACATTCAAACTCTTATTCTTACTGGCTAATATTATTGAATGAAATAGTGCCAAAGATATCTCAACTCTTGACATCTGTAGTACTGTAAAATGTATGCTATAAAATTGCAAAATTTTGAAATTATAACCATTTTTGATGCTCTGAATCTCAAGGTGAGCAGTGAGTTTTGCATAGAGGATATTATTGGACTATCAGTAAGGGTTGTGGGTTGTACTGGAGTGGAGAAAGGGGGAGAATTAGAATTCAAATAGCTATAACTTAGACATTTGTAAAACTTTAGTCAAGATGTACAGCATTTATTGCTTTATTAAGTGAAAATTATTTGCTGTGAAATTTCTTGCAGATTTGATTTTCTTGTCAAAGTTTTGTAAATAGTCCTTACTTACACATTTGGGTCAATGAAAGACCTCAAGTTTATATGTAAAGATTCCTAGAGTTTGCTCAAATTCATGTCCACTGAGCCAGTGATGCCATCCAACCATCTCATCCTCTGTCACCCCTTCTTTTGCCCTCAGTCTTTCCCAGCATCAGGGTCTTTTCCAGTGTGTCAGCTCTTTGGCTGTTACTTCTATATTTGGATCAGTGAAAGACAGCAAATTTATATGTAAGGACCTTAAGTTTATATGTAAAGACCCTTAGTCATGTGATCATAGTCTCTGCTTTTTGTCACTAATAATCCATATTTCAAGTGTCTGTATTTTTATCTTGTTTAGGAATGTTCTGAGATTAATGCACTCAAAAGTCCTAAATGATGGGTTTTATACAATTGGGATAAAATTAATTTTCAGTAGCATAGGTTAATGTGCTAAATAACATACCATTTTGTGTTAGAGATACCGAAATACTCTTATTCTACTATCTGTGTAGTATTTATACTTTAAATGTGTCTTTTTGAAGTTTTTTTTTTTTAATGTGGACCAATTTTAAAGTCTTTTATTGAATTTGTTACCTTATTGCCTCTATTTTGTTTTGGGTTTTTGGCCCCGAAACATATAGGAGCTTAGCTCCCTGCATTGGAAGGTTAAGTCTTAACTAGACTGCCATGGAAGCCCCTCAATATATGTTTTAAAACACAAATTTGAATATACATTTAATCATGGGGATATCATAAATATAAGCGCCTCTCTAAAAAGTCATTATTTTCGGGAGTTGAATTGTTGTAGCCACGCGTTCCGGGAAACAAACTCACTCAGGACAATGCAGATAGTGAAGTGCAGCTTATTACACCAGTGGGCCCAAGGCAGAGTCTCCTCTTAGCCAAGGACCCCGACCAGCATTTGTGAAAATCTTTTAGACCCCATGTGTACGGGTCCGAACTCACCACCCCAAATTCCTTGAGACTTACATAAACAAAGGAAGGGTAAATACAATCACAATAATCTCATCATTCACGTGTTATGTGTTCAGTTCAACACTTGGCCAATAATCAGTAAGCCCAGGGTTACACTCCGATAGGTACAGAAAAATTTATGGCCTGTCCAGAAACAGGGTGAGTAGTGTATGTTTTCTCTTAGGCGATGAGTAACCTGGATAAGATCTTCAAGGTTCCCCTGTCCTAAGGGGGTCTTGTCCTTTTATTGCCCATAGGCACTAAGCACAGAGTTTAGAGTCCGTTGGAGAGGCGGCCAAGCATGATCAGCATGAACAGGCCTAAGATGGAGTCCTATGAATTCCCTCTTCTGAATAATAGACCAGTATGACCAAGAAGTGTTTTTATGCTTCAGTCTTAAACATTTGCTTTAAGAAAATAGTCTTGACTTTCACGTGCTGCCATTTTTATGATTTTTTGCCACATTACAGTACCGTGTTGTTTTGAATTCACACGTGTCACTGTTTCTCCTTTCTATTTTCTAAGATGACTTCTTGTTTGAGAAAGACAAAGAGGGAGTGAATTTCTTACTACAGTGTTGGGGTCTAGAGGTTACTATCTATTATACTACAATGATCATAGCATCAGTTTAAAAATCCAAATGCATAAAGAATGCACCACGCCACATTTTTATTCATAAGCTAATACTTTAAAAAACTCATATTAGGTTTTTTTCTTTTTCGCAGTTTCATTTGAAAATGATAGAATGAAAAGGCTTTATTCTCTTTCTCTGCAGATATATCCGTTACATCGGCCCTTTTAGAAAGCTCATTTTTCATGAACACAGCTAAGAAATATTGTGCAGACAGTTGGCAGTATTCAGGAGCTTACTGCTGTTTTCTCTGGTACAGCTTCCACATTGCATGTGAAAGGTTGTTGACGAAATCACAGCAAAGATGCCAGGAATCTTGGCCTCCTCAAGAGAAGAATTCATTCCCGGGCCAAAGATGAGGCTTGATTGCTCAAAGCTTTTGAATAATAAAGTTTTATTAAAGTATAAAGGAAAGAGAGAAAGCTTCTGACATAGGCATCAGAAGAGGGTAGAAAGAGTACCCCTCTGCTAGGTTTTGGCTGGATGTTGTATAGTCACTAGCAGTTTGCTAATGAAAGAAAGGAATATCTCAAAACTCAGAATGGCACCAGGCCCCTCATCCATAAGACGTATTTAGAGTTATCTTGGCACCAGACCAGTCATCCTGGGCCATAAAAGGATTGACTTGAATTTGGAGAAGGGCAGTTTACCTACAGATAGTTTCATTTTACATAGTTTAGGAGAACAATATCTGAGTATAACATACTGGTTTGTCAAGTAGGTTCTGAGCCATTTGGCGAACAGGATCAAAGATAGAGTTTGGGATAAATGCATAGTACATTAACATAGCTTAAGACAAACATTTCCATAAGAAGAATGCATTGGTTAACTCAAGGTTTGAGAACAGTTAATTTCAGGTGAGACCAGGTGTCATGGCAACACAGTGTTTTAAGAGAAACCTCTTAAATTTGTATAGAGAAGGAAAAAATAACGCTAGTTTGTCTCCTGCCGCTCAAGAGAGAGAAAAAAAAGTGTCTGACACTTGCAACCTATTTCCTCCCTTTGGAGACCCCCGCCTTCCTGCCTGTTACCCTCTCACATGTTCATTTTAATATTTTGGTATGGTCATTTAATATACTTCAGAGTGGAAAAATATTAGCTCTATTTTGGGACTTTTTATAGAACTATCCTTGTATTCAATAGCATAGGAAAATGTTCTTGTGAGTTTCAGGGTCTCTTTATCTCAGTACTTTTATAATTCTATGAAAATTATTTAATTATTTTAAAACTTATACTTTTGTTGTAAGTATGCCACATCTGAATTGTCAAAAAATTACTTTGAATACCTTAATATTGGCTGCATTTTTTTCTGTAAATACAACATGACTTCTCAGAGAATGGAAATATATGTGTCCTTCCCAATGTTTAATTTTATGTCTGATGTCTTTATACATTAAACTGTAATGATGAAAATAAATGTTCAAAATTAATCCTAAAACAATAAACAAACAAAAAAAAAACCCAGAAAGCACAGATGAGAGCATAACCCTGAAGCAGAAAGACTGTCTTTGTTCATTGAGAAGGCCAGAGATGAGGCAGAAGGCCAAGGTTTCTAACTGCCTGTGGAATGCTTTGTTTTGCAGAGGTCCTGCTAGAAGCTTTGTACTTCTCCGTGGATCCTTACATGAGGTATTATTTTCCTCTGGAAAATTCTTATGTTGTGCATTGGATACTACCTTGCCATGGGCAATCTTTTAGAATATCCCAGCTGATTCAAAACACTGTCACTTCCCCATTTCCCCCAGTATGATGTCAGTGATGGGATTCACGGATGCTCATCTTTTTCAGGCAAAAGTCTGAGCAGAATGGTGGTAGACAACACTGGCCCTTCATTTTACAAGCATCGCCTATCTTATTATGTTCAATTTGCCCCTCATCATTCACCAGAATTGCTTCCCAAAACACTAGAAGAAGAAAGAAGCCAAATTCCAGTTTCTCCCTGTCACTGCTGGCAAATAATTTGGGTAAAGGAAGATGGCTGAGACTAAAATTAGATTTTTTTTGGCTTTCCTTTACATATATTTTTGTAATTTAGGTAATCTGCCACTGACTAAATTGTGTGTACTTAGTAAGCAATTTGGGGTGGGGAGGGAATAAAAGCTTTCACTGGCCACTGACTCAATAACTTTTTGCCTAGGTGAACAATGCAGTCATCATTCTTTTAAATAATTTTTTCACAGTTGATTGATAGAGATTCAAATCTAAAGTGAAAAATGTATTTCCAGATGTTAACTAGCATTTCTTTTTGCATGACTAGTGTTTTGGGTAACAAGTGCCCCGTGGTAACTGGGTTATGTTTTCAAAGTCATTGGTAGAAATTCATCCACAATTGAGCATGATGGTAAGATTTTCATGTTCATTTCATAGAAAAATACTACCAGAACAGAACTGCCTGTAACAGCTTTCCTTCCCCATTCCACCCAGTTGTACTGCCCTCATGTGGCTGGGTTTCCATTTTATGCACACTTCCATTTGGCTTGAAACTTAAGACCGTTTTCTCCCAGATGCGCCTATATATTAAGAATGGTTTTGTTTTGTTTTGTTTCAGAATTATGGCAAAAAACTTGAAGGAGGGTGATGTGATGATGGGAGAGCAAGTGGCCAGGTAGTGATATCCTTTTGTCCTAGTGCTTGGAAAATATGTCTCCCCTTTACCTCCAGCTGGGCCCTGTTTCTGTCTATCACTCCTACAATTTCTTCAGCTTGCGCAGGTCACTCACTGTTCAACCTTGGAAATAAGTTGGGAAATCTGTCCTTTTCCTGACTAGCTGATGGGGAGGGAAGAAGGTGAAATTCTTATCACTGCAACTTAGCTTTGCTATCCTTACTTTTAAGTACTAAAAAAAAAAGTGTATCCATGCAGTTCCTGATTATTATAAAAATTCAGATAAGATAAAAATTTATATATTGGAAACTGAAAGTTCCCCCATCATCTGAACCTTAGAGATGATTGTCGTTAATGTATTATTATTTCAAAAGTTGTTCGGTATATGTACTAATATTTGTAATCTTTAAGGGGATTAAAAGCCCTTCAGCAAATTGCTTTTCCTCAATATGTCATGGCTATCTTTTGTTGACAGTGTATAATTATACCACTTACCTTTTAATGGCTTGCAGATTATTCCTTTGTTTTTATTGTTGTTCAGTCACTAAGTCCTACTCTTTGAAACCCCCATGGGTTATAGTCCTCCTGGTTCTTCTGTCCGTGGGTTCTCAGGAAAGAATACTGAAGTGGGTTGCCATTTCCTACTGCAGGGGATCTTCCCAGATCAGGGGTCAAAACTCTGTCTCCTGCATTGGCAGGCAGACTCTTAACCTCTGAGCCACCTGAGAAGCCCATTCCATTGATAACTGACATTTAACTTATCTACTCCGGATAACAGCTGTTTCCAATTTTTTCCACTAGAAATAGTTCTGCAAGGAATATGCATACACCGATCGGAGTATGTCTCTGTATTCTTTCCCACCTGGATGGCTATTGCTTTATGTTGAATCCCCAGAAGTGTAAACTCTAGGTCAAAGAAGATGTACATTTTAATTTGAAGAGATAACGACAGATTTCACTTCAAAAAGATTATATCCATTCCTACCAATAATGTCTTAAAGAACCTGTCTCCTTGGTAGCTATATGATCATTGCTAACTATCACTTTTGGCAATCTGAGGTGAATAAATGATACTTAACTGATCTTGCTTATTCAATGCTTAGTTTAATTTGCATTTCTTTCATTATTAGTGATGTTGACATTCTCTTTGTAAATTAATGGTTTTCTTCTGTGAATTATCTGTTCATGTCATTTGCCTTTTTAAGTCTTTTCATCTTTTAAATTGATCTGTAAAACTTCTTGTATGTTACAGATATTAGTACTGAAAACATTTGGGCCATTGTTTATCTTTCTTTTGTGTCCAATCATACTTGGAAAATTTTATGTGATAAAATTTCATGATTAGAATGGCATTCTCCCCTCCAAAATTGCTAGAATATTTATTCACTTTTTCTTCTAGTATGTTATATTTTATCTTTTAGACATTTAATTTTTGTTTTGAAGCAAGTACTGAAGTGTTTATGCTTCAAATGACTCTCGCAAGTAATAATACCATTTATTGAAATCCTATTTGGATTTTTATTGGATTTCAATGACTTTATAGATTCATTTAGAGGAAACTGGTTTATTTAGAATATTTCTCTCCAAGCACAAGGTATGTATCTCTTCATTTATCTATTTTTGTCTCATGGCCTATTAACAGTTTTCTTCATATAGGATGAGATTGAACGATAGTGACGTAGATCATACTTCCATGCTGAGGGAGAAGGACGGTGAGAGAGGAAATGTTGAGGACTCAAGAGAGAGGAAAGACTAAGAGATGAAGGGTAGCCTCTGAAGAAGAGAAGAGGCTGATGTCCAGGTCACCTTGAGCCAGAGGATGAACCTCTCTTGCTTAGAGAGGAGTGATGACAGGGACAGACGCTGGACCAGTTGAGAATTCCTCTCTGATGGCCCATATTTTCTTCTCAAGGAGGAGAAACCAGTGGCTAAGAATTCTGATGGAGAGATGTGGTAGGGTATTTGATGAAGGAGTATCAAACTCAGTGCCCCTTTGTGGACATTAACCATGCAGCATCCAGACTCCCTTGAAAGGAAAGGGATCTCACGCGTCTGAATGTGCTTTCTCTTTCAGAGTTGTGGAAAGTAAAAATTCAGCCTTCCCAACAGGAACTATTGTGGTGGCTCTGTCTGGCTGGACAACGCACTCCATTTCTAATGGGGAAAAGCTGGAAAAGGTGCTTGCAGAGTGGCCAGACACATTACCGCTGTCTCTGGCTCTGGGAACGGTTGGCATGCCCGGGTGAGTTTCATTAGTATATTTCGCTTGTTTGAATCCCTGACGTTCTCGTTTTCCAAAATGGTTGGTCCAGAGCTTGATTAACAAGACAAGACTTGAGGCATTCTAAACTCAGGAGTGGATTACAGAGGATGATGGAACTAAAAAGGGAAGAAGAGAGGCTGGAGTTGGCTTTGGGGCTGAAGGGGAGAGAGGCGGGGTTAGGTACAAGGAGGAAGTGAAGGTGAGAAACAGCATGGGGCACAGTCCCCCTCAAGCACCCGGCAAATGGTGACACAAAGGAACCAGCTCCTTCTGTCTCTGGAAAGGTCTTCCTTCACCCCTCACTCATCTGCCTCCATTTCAGAACTTAAAAGGGAGAGAGAGTTCAATGTACCTTGGCCTTTCTGTATTATCTCTGATCTCTCACCTCCTTTTGACATCTTGAGTTTCCAGAGGTGTCAAGGGATCTGAAATTTAATAACTGAGATGAATCACAGTACTTGTACAGTCACTCAGTGTGGACAGCTTTAAAATAGCCCAGTGTCTCTTGGCCTGGCCCTCAGGAAGACTCCTGGTCAGTTCATCCTGCATCTGTTCTCCAGGCCCCAGCTGCTCTCTGCACCTCAAGGTTCTTCTCATGCCCTGGAGAAGCAAGGTTGACAGAATTGCTTTCGGAGTCCCCAAAACTTTTCTAGGCTGGAGAGTTTCTCTAAGTTATGTGATCCTTTTCTTCCTTCTTTCCTTCTTCTCACTCTTTTGTCCTCCTTCTTTTTAACCTTTTGGAGGACTTCTAGAGAATAAAATATTATTCATTTCATTGAATGAAATGAATGACCAGCCTCCTGCATAACCAGTCCCTTACATCTCAAATTCATGTAACACTCAGAATTTGGACTCCTCAGAATTACCACAGTCAAGAGACAACATTGTGAAATTAGAGGATGCTTAATGCCTTCTTGGGCCTCCCAGGTGGTGCTAGTGGTAAAGAACCCGCCTGCCAATGCAGGAGATTTAAGAGTCGTAGATTTGATCCCTGGTTCAGGAAGATCCCCTGGAGGAGGGCATGGCAACCCACTCCAGTGTTCTTGCCTGGAGAATCCCATGGACAGAGGAGTCTGGTGGGCTACAGTCCATGGGGCTGCAAAGAGTCAGACCCTACCGAAGTGACTTAGCAATGCCTTCTTACATGCAAATAGTGGGCACTAAACAGAGTGACAGCCCTTCTCAATCTTTCCTGCCTGGCCTGTACCCTCTACGGTGACAGCTCTTCCTCTCACCTTGTTATTCCATCCATCCTTCTCTCTAAATTGTGACCCAGGGGTGGGAGCACAGGGGTGAAGACAGACATGAGGAAACCACAGGGTCAGTCTCCCATGACTTAGTTGGAGAGAAAGTAGTTTGTAAAATATTAGGAAGTTTTAATTCTAAAACAGAGGACAATTTATTCATTTGTGGGTATATTTCTCATTCACCTGTTCCGAGTCCCTAAGGAGTACGTTTTTACTCCAAACAATCAACTTCATACCAGTGGTTCTCAAAGACTGAGTGGAAGGAGTTATACAAGCTATGTTTCTAGCCTCCCGTAGCAACACATCACTGATTCTTGGAGAATTTTTGCCTAGATGAGCCGCTTACCAACAGGATGGGTCAACACTTCCAGAATCCAGGAGCTTCTGCTAACCTATGAAAGAAATTGAACTTTGAAACCTAAGGACTTTTCAGTTGTCCAGGCTCCAAAGATTTTGCATCTTCCCAAAGTATTGCATTATTTATGTCAATGGGGCCCTTCCTCTTCAGCTGAAAGAGTTCATGAGTTTTTCTCTCCAACATGTTGATTTTATCCAGCCACCCTTCATCCAAAGCATACCTTTAATTTCCCCTATAGGATTTCTTCCTTGCTGGCTTCTCCATCTATTTTTTTTTTATTACTTTTGCATTAATACTTTGGGGAGTTGTGCTGGGTCTCCGTTGCTGCCCTCAGGCTTTCTCAAGTTGCAGCAAGTGGGAGCTGCTGTCCCTTTTGGTGCGTGGGCTTCTCACTGCAGTGGCTTTTCCTGTTGTGAAGCACAGGCTCCAGGCATGGGAGCTTCAGCTGTTGAGGCTCATAGGCCCCAGAGTGTGTGGGCTTCGGTGATTGTGGCACACGGGCTTACTTGCTCTGCAGCATGTGGAATCTTTCCAGACCAGGCATTCATCTCATGTCCCTTGCGTTGGCAGGTGGATATATTCACTGTAACACCAGGGAAGTTCTCCAGTTTACCTTTAAAAGATGATGTTTGGGAAAGACCTTGTATGCATTAAGTCATTATATCTAATTGAAAGCTGATTTTGCAAATATCTAGAAGACAGATTGGCGGAGGGGGGCTGAAGGATTGTTGTGGGTGACATGACCCTGTCCGAAATATATCTTCTGCTTCTTTCTGGGAATTCGGCTAACTTATCCACACACTCTGGTATCAGCATCCATTAAGGTAGTGGTCCTCCACTGTTTGCATTCATAAGAATTACCTGGAGTCCTATTAAATTCAGATTTCCACACCCCAGTATTTTTAAATCAGTGGGACTGGGAATCTAAATTTTTAATAAAACATCAGTTGATTCTGAGGCAGATGGTTGTTCCATCCATCTTTTGAAAAACACTGAGTCAAGGGAACTTTAAATATCTGGGTCCTTAGAAAAAGTGCTGTCTTCCTTTCTTTGCTTTCCCTTCAATGCCCAACTCTTTCTGGCCCGCAAATGTAATCAGAGGCTGAGTAAGCTTAAGTTATGCCAGCGTGTAGCTTTGTTTTACACAGAAATGACTTTCTAGGAATCTGTCTGAAATTTTGCCAGTGGCTCAACAATCACCATGATGGAACATGTTTCATGGGCTTAGACTCAGGGGTACAAAAATAGAATTAAAAATTTTTCTACTCCTGTGTTTCATTTCTATCTCCAGCTGGTATAGTAAAATAAACCTTAGTTAAACCAATGATTTCTCACATCATTTCAGGATCATACTCATAATGTCCTTTGTCTTCTCCCTAGGGTAGATGCAAAGCTCCCAGGGCTAACACAAATCCCTTGCCAGTAGAGGTGGGGACAACAACTTCTCGCTCTTGATCTGTCTTAGTCTTATGCTGGTCATCAGTTTCAAAGCATAACTTTTCCAACTGAGTCCTCAGCCACCTCCCTTCTGAGCTGGAACTCCACTGAGGTGTGGTGGTTTCCTCACCTAGTCCCCACCGGTGCTGTCTGAGCTGCATCTTTGCAGGCCCACTAGTTCTTTCCCCCCTGCTGACTTAGGCATTTCACTCCAAACAAGATGGGGGAACTGGAGGAGTTCTTCCATACACTCCAGAATATGGGGAAACTCAAGGTGTTTCTCCCTGATCCCCTCAGGCCTAAAACCATCCACACACACAGTCATATCTGCTCTGGGACTAGGGCGCCATGATGACATGGAGGCTTTCCCCATGAAGCTCATCATCTCCTTAGGACTTACGTGGCAGTGAGGCGTAAGCTGTCTGTTCTGGGATCCCTAAGGTTTAAGGGGAGCTAATTTTCCTTCACCCTTGAAACCTGGCCTGGGGATGGATAGGATACACTGCTCTCTCCGAGCCACCTCACTGTTCCATCCGTAGTTCCCATCATCTTTATTCCTCTCCTGGAGGTAAAGAAGGAGGAAATGGCCCATTGGTGGCTGGTACTATCCATTTCCTATATTTCCTGTCTTTTACCTGGACCCATGGCATTGGGCTGCTGAGAAGGTCTTCAGGGTATAAATAAATGAGACACAGAGGAAAGAAACAAATCTATCCACATAGTCTTACTTTTCTTCCCTCAGCCTAACAGCCTACTTTGGCCTGTTTGACATCTGTGGAATGAAGGGTGGAGAAACAGTGCTGGTTAATGCGGCAGCAGGAGCAGTGGGCTCTGTTGTGGGGCAGATCGCCAAGCTCAAGGTAAGTGTCTTCCTCCGTAACAGCCACTCACTTGACACCCACAGTGGGCCCCGGGATGTAGCCGTGGACACAGCAGACCTTGCCTCATCTCCAGGAGTTTGGTCTAGTTGACTTCTTGTAGAAGTTGGATACTGGGAATGACTTGGAAATGGGGGGAACAGGGGAAATGGTGCAGCAATGATGGCCCGAACGTTGTTATTTGATAACATTGCAGGTTTCATGTCCGGGATGGACTCTGCTACAGCAGTGAGTTTGTGAGCTGTTCTCGTAGTGTTTGCTCAATGTCCCTTGTTAAAGCTTCATCTCCTTTCTTGGTGATTGCCCCAAACAACAGAAGAAGGCACTTGATCAGCCAACCAAAGGTCATTGCCCCTGTGGCCCCATTTCAAAGGTTACTGCAGTCAGCCCGGAGCAGTGGGGCCCTTGCTTGGGAACGAACTCATGGGACGCAGCCAGGCCTTGGAAACACTCGCTCTGATACAGACAGGTGTTTGCACTCAAGAGATCTGATCTGATGGGGGGAGTACAAGACATCAGGCAGCTCAGATGTGGTCAGGAGGTACCATGTTATAGAAATGTTCCAAGGTGACCTGGTTTGGCTGACCCTTTGCCAGAGGGTGGATGTAGGATTCAGGGCCTAGTTTCTAGTTAAAGAGTTAGGGAAAATACAGATGAGTACAGGGCTGTGACCAACAGCTGAGTGTTCAGGCTGGTACCCAATGCTGATGGGCACTTGGAACACAAATAGATGAGGCTATCATAGTGGTTGCAGGAAGAATTTATTTAAATAAGTAAATAAATTAAATGTTGAATTTTATCATACTTTGCAGTTAAAGAATTATGTTAGTTTCCTAATCTTAACCATAATAGCATTCTGGAACAATCTTTACTTACCTATGGTATATATTAAATTTATACTTTTGGAATTGATCTAATAACATTATACATAGAATTTTTACATCTATATTCATAGGTGAGTTTGGTTTAAAGTTTGGAATGTATCAGTGTTTAGCTTTGGGTTATACTAGACTTATAAAATGAACTAGTAATATTTCCAAAATTCAAATTTTAAATGTTTCATTAAAATTTTAAGGGATTTTTTTGAGGGGAGGGGGAATTCCGTGATGGCCTTATGGTTAGGACTCTGTACTTTCTTTGCTGAGGATGCAGTTTCAGTCTCTGGTCAGGGAAGTATGAGCCCTCACGCCACATGGTATAGCTAAAAAATAATTTTTTAAAGGAATGTTTATTTCAAAAGTTTGATAGGACTTATCCTTAAACCTGTTTTTTTAGAAACTTCACTAGTGACTGCCATGCTAAGAAGTCAGTGCTTAATCCTTAGAGGAACGACATGCTTAATCCTTAGAGGAACGACATGCTTAATCCTTCATTTTAGAGAAATCATCTTGGCCTTTGGAGGAGAACAGTTCATAGGGACATGATACTAGGAACAAGAAGTCAAACTAGGAGGCTCCTACAATAATTCAGATGAAAATTATGATAGACTGACAGTGAATATAGAAAGTCAGAAGTAGCTTTTAAGGATATTTGGTGAACAAGAATAAAACCTGGCGATTGGATGTGGATAGCAAGAGGATAGAAAGCAAGCATCTCCTATGACCCATGTGTTTCAGGTCTGGTTAGCTAGGTAACTGAGTATCACTAACTACAACAGAGAACATAGAAGGAACACAAGGTAAGAAGCAAGGAAAACAATAGATCCCACTTTAGACACGTTGGTTATGAGGCTCCACGGGCTATCCCAGTGTAGATTAGTAGCAGTCGTTAGAAATGCTGATTTGGAACTCAGGGTAGAGGCCTGGCTAGAGTTAAGAGACAAGGGACTCATCTGCAGGAAGGTGGCAGTGAGGTGGTAAGGGTAAATGAGATCATCCCATGAGAGTAGATGCTTACAAGGAACAAGGACCAAGCATAGAGACTGTGCAAAATTGTTTCTTCTTGAATCAGGAATGAGTGGAAAAACTATATGGCAGCTCTTTATGCAGTTACATACATGTATGTACCCAATCCAGGTGAAAGTGAACAGAGGCTGATATTCTGGTCTTCACGATACACTCAGAATAGAACTTTCTAAAGAGCTACTCTCTATGTGCCAATATAATCTCTATTCTTGAGCTGAATGCACTCCACTTCCTCTATGATTAGGCAGCATTTAGTCCAACGCTTTGGGCCAAATCACAGAATATGGGGCCGTTACCTGGAGGTCTCTCTATGATATGAGAGTTACAGAGCTGAGCCAAAATTACAGTCTGAAGTGCCCCTGCACCAAGGGATAGCATGCAAGGCACTGCAAGGGAGAAGCCCCAACATGAAAAAACAGGAGAGTCAAATGAGTAGGCTGTCAAGCCATCAGGTTGAAGAGCTGCCAGCCACCTAAACACAGGAGGGACCTGTTGGGTGGGCAGACGCAAGCTGAAGTTACCTCTGGGTTGTATCATAGGCTAGTTTAGGGACTAATCTCACCTCTAGGGTCTATTGACCCATTATATACGTGACTCAGCACCTAGGAGGGTGTTCTGGGGGAACCTGGCCATTCTAGTCTAGGAGGATAGAGTTGGCCCTGCTTGTGGTTTATAAATGTGGTTTCCATTTTTCTCCCCATTTAGGGCTGCAAAGTTGTTGGAACAGCAGGGTCTGATGAAAAAGTTGCTTGGCTTAAAAAGCATGGATTTGATGTTGCTTTTAACTACAAAACAGTAAAGTCTCTGGAAGAAGCTCTGAAAGTAGCTGCTCCTGAGGGTTATGATTGTTATTTTGATAATGTAAGTACAAATTAGACTTACTACCTGACTTACTAACAAAGTACTATACCAGGAAATATACTTCTAGAGTTTCCATCTAAAAATATATGAGGAAAGCCCATATGCCCTTTTTTAAAAAAAAACAGCTTTATTGGGACTTCCCTGGTGGCTCAATGGCAAAGACTCCCTGCACCCAATGATCCCTCATCAGGGAATTAGATAGATCCCACAAATAAGAGTTTCACATACCACTGCTAAAGATCCCACATGCCATAACTAAGACCCAGTGCAGCCAAATAAATAAATACTTATTTTTTTAAAGGCATTTAACAAAAATAGAAAACAGCTGTATTGGGATATAATTTACCCATTTAAAGTATAGGACTTGATAATTTTTAGTGTGTTCACAGAATTGTACAATTCTTTGCACAATTTTAGAACACGTTCATCACCCCAAAAAGAAACTCTATGTTTAGTGGCGGTCAGTCTCCTCTGTCCCCTAAAGTGATCTTTGGTGACTGGCTTCTTACACTTTTCAAAATCCACCCATGTTGTAGCATGTTTATCAGTATTTCATTCCTTTTTATCCATTTTTTCATTGAAATATAGTTAATTTTCAGTGTTTCTTCATTGCTTTTTATGGCCAAACATATTCCATCGTATGGACACACCATGTTTTATCAATCATCCATCAGTTGACTGTCAAATGAGTCATCACACTTGGCTATTGAGTATAACGCTATTGTGATCATTCATATGCAGTTTTTTTTTTTTTTCAAAGTGGAAAAATTTTATTTGTACAATATTTAAAACCTTTCTGTAAGTTAGAGACTGTTTCAAAATTTTTTCCTTAAAAACCAAAAAACTAATCAAAAGATTCCTATTAAAGAGTTGATAAAGGAATTCTATGAGATATGCAACTCTAAAAAACAATTTTAATTATGATGAACTCTTCTGTACAGCTCCTGGGTCCACTGTGAACATACATGTTCTTCAAAACTGTTTTAGTTTTATGTCATTAATTCACCCAGATAATTCTTTTCACATAGGACTTTCAGAATCTTAAAGACACACACATACTTACACCCTCTTCCTGTTAGGATAGTGACATGTTCATAGGTGCTGTGAGAGAGAGAAGCTATGTGAGTTCTATTTTTTAATGGAACAAAATGTTTTTAAGTATTACTATAAAAATAACTCCTCCCCCTTGTGGCAAAAACTGAAAATACATTCTACTGAAGAATCCTAATATAGAGGCACTTAGTATTAATCCTTATAAAGTATTTTCACATATTTTTATGTGAATCCTCTAAATAGCACACAGCATTTGCAAACAATACACTTAAGAGGTAGTGTCACAGTTTTTTTTAGTTCAGCACTGTCCAGATTCTGTTTGGATAATTATAGCAAAAAGCTGTAAGTTTGATAGATTGCCACGCAAAATACCAGAGTTCAAAGAAACCAAATTTTTATCCACAGTATAAAGATTAAAATGACACGTAGGTAAAAAGGGGTGGCCCCATTCCAAGGCACCTGTCTATTTAAGGTAACAGGGGAATCAAGAAGGCTTCCTACCTCTCAAAATTTAATCTAAAAAATCTGAAAGCCTACTACTGAAGATTAATTCCTTGGAATTGGTTCCATCCAATCTTCAGACTTGGTTTATTAACACGAGATGCTCTGGGAGAAAGACATTTTCCTTCATTTAAGATTGCCAATGGTGAAAACAAAAGGAGGTAACTCATCTAAACTATGAATGAAATTTAACTTACTCCAGATTCTTATCCCTATTCTTGACTTTCTATACTTCCTCCTATTAAGTGACCAGTCACTGTTATGTTTTATTGACCTTCCAGTGATTATAAAGTAATTTAAGTGGTTTTTGAAAGTAAACATAATTCCAGTTTCAGACTTTTAAATTAAAAGTGGCTCAGTTGGATACTGTCTCTTCAACACGGTAATATAAATATTAGTATCTCGGCTAAAATGAATTATTGACAATTTTAATACATGTTGCACAGTACATATTAATATAGAAAAATACATGTTATCAGCAGCATAATGTTGACCATGTTCTAATCCATTCCACCTGCTCAAATATTAGTGAAAATAATTATATATTTGTAATGCATCACTGCTGTCTAGCACAAATCTATGCCTTCTGAATAAATGACTTTCCTCTGAGCTTGTTTGCTGTTTGGAGTATGACTGTGATATATTCATATTTCAATTGGCTTCATATGTACGGTGAGGCAGATAGCAACCTTCTATGCCACTTAGGAAATGAGCAAGTATGGTTAGTTACTTGTCTCTCCCCTACAAAAGTGCTATTAATCACAAGAACTGAAGTTTAGTGTTACCTCCCCGATAACAATGTTCAAGTATACAGAGAAAAAAATGTTTGTCACCCAGTTGTGTCCAACTCTTTGAGACCCCATCGACTGCAATCTGTCAGGGCCCTCTGTCCATGGGATTCTCTAGGCAAGAATACTGGAGTGGGTTGCCATTTCCTTCTCCATCATATGCAGTTTTTGTGTGGATATAAATGTTCATTTCTCTTGACTACAAGTAGAATTGTCAGGTCATATGGTATCACCACGTTTAATATTTTGAGGAACTGCCATCAGTTCAGTTCAGTTCAGTTCAGTTCAGTTGCTTAGTCATGTCCAACCCTTTGCTGCCTGATGGACTGCAGCACTCCAGGCCTCCCTGTCCATCACCAACTCCCGGAGTTTATTCAAACTCACGTCCTTTGAGTCATGATGCCATCCAACCATCTCATCCTCTGTCATCCCCTTCTCCTCCCACCTTCAATCTTTCCCAGCATCAGGGTCTTTTCCAAGGAGTCAGCTCTTCACATCAGGTGGCCAAAGTATTGGAGTTTCAGCTTCAGCATCAGTCCTTCCAATGAATATTCAGGACTGATTTCCTTTAGGATGGACTGGTTGGATCTCTGTGCAGTCCAAGGGACTCCCAAGAGACTTCTCCAGCATCACAGTTGAAAAGCATCAATTCTTCAGTGCTCAGCTTTTTTTATCGTCAATTCTCACATCCATACATGACTACTGGAAAAACCATAGCTTTGACTAGATGGACCTTTGTTGGCCAAGTAATGTCTCTGCTTTTTAATATGCTGTCTAGGTTGGTCATAACTTTTCTTCCAAGGAGTAAGCGTCTTTTAATTTCATGGCTGCAGTCACCATCTGCAGTGACTGAGGAACTGCCATACTATTTTGCAAAACGGCTACACTATTTTACATTCTCACCAGCAGTCACGAGGGTTTCGGTGTTCCCAAATCTTTACCGTATTTATTATCTGTCATTTTGATTGTGGCTATCCTAGTGAGTTTGGAGTGATAATTGGTTGAGGTTTTAATTTGCATTTCTTCAGTAACTAATGATATTGAACATCTCTTCATGTGCTTAGCGGCTGTTTGTATGTCTCTGGAGAAATGTTTGCTTAAATCCGTCACCAGCTTTCAGTTGGGTTATCTGTTGAGTTGTCAACATTTTTTTATATATTCTGGATACAAGTCCCTTATCAGATACAGTCAGTTCTCAGTATTCCTGGTTGTTATATTCTATAAAGCTGCCGCAAACACTGAGCCGTTGATCCAACTGGAAGCATGCTCATACATGCACGTGTCTCACATGGGTTATGATCTGAAGTCCTTCTCATAGCTTCTGTTTTCTTTATTTGTTCTTAAACAAAAGTGAGTTTAAAAAGTGTTAAGTAACTTGTCTGAGCCTCTGCCACAGCTAATCCTCCCACAGCTGAGATTCACACCCCATCCAACCAGCTCCAGAACTGGAGCTTCTTGAACCACTCCCCACTGCCCCCTACTGTCTTCATCTTCTGGTAATCTCTGCATGAGAGGTGAAAAAAGAAGGCAGACCCTTGGCCTTTTTTGACCTTAGCTGGGAGCTATGTCTGTGAATGACCAGAGAAAGCTCTGAGTATTGATTCTGGAGTTATAAATAAATTTTAGCATGTAATCCAATTCTCAAAGATGGAATATACTAGTATATTTTTAATTAAAATACCTCCTATATATGGTTTGCAAATATTTTCTCTTACTTTGTAAGTTGCTTTCATCTTCTTTTTTTTTTTTTCCGTTTACTTTCTTGATGGTATCCTGAAAGCAGAAAAGTATAAAATTTTGATGAAGTCCAAATTCTGTTGCTTGGGCTTTTGGTGTCATGTTTAAGAAGGCTTTGCCTTATCCAAGGTCACAAAGGGTTTACTCCTATGTTTTTGTCCCTAAGAGCTTAATTGTTTTAATTGTGACATATAGGTCTATAACACATTTTAAGTTAATTTTTGTGTATCCTGTAAGGAAGTTCTCCTCTTTGTATAGTTGTTCTGCACCATTTGTTAAAAAGATGTTTTTTCTCCTGTTGAGTTATTTTGTCACTCTTCTCAGAAATCAATTGACAACAAATGTGAGGGCTCACTTTTGGACTCTCAGTTTAGTATTATTGATCTGTCTCTGTTCTCACCCTGTCTTGATTAATATAGCTTTGTAGTACGTTTTGAGATTGGAAATTATGAGTCCTCCAACTTTGTTCTTTATATGGCTTCTGAGTTATTTTCCCATACTTCTGGATAAGGGGAATGAAATTATTGAGCTGATCAGAAAACCCCAAAATATAATAAAGCAACATTTATAAGTTAGTTATATAAGTTATGTTGCTACAGTCAAATAAAAATGCCCAGTTTCTAAAAATGTCTTTTTCTAAATTCAGTTTTCATCCCTGCTGTACTAACTTCATCAGTGTTATTGCTGCTAAAACAAGTATTGTGAAATGATGATTGTGAGTTAATGATTCCCCTGAATCTGATAGAGTTTATTTAAAGGTTTTTGGTTTTGTCTCCCTGTCTGCTAGGTGGGTGGAGAGTTTTCCAACGTTGCTATCACCCAGATGAAGAAATTTGGAAGAGTTGCTATGTGTGGGGCCATTTCTGTATACAACAGAACTGGCCCGCTTCCCCCAGGTAATGAGCTCATGCATACGGTCAGAGATGTAGAAAGATGGGAGGAAGAGATGATTCACAGATATGATACAGGCCAGTGACTGCTGAAATATTTTAAAAGATTTCCTAATATGCTTGATGAAATGGTATTATCTAAAAATATGTAATTTTGTATATTTGGGCTAAGTCAGCTTATATTGGATTTTGATATAGAGAAAAAACAGGATCTGAAAATATGGACAAAAGAGTTATTAAAAGTTTCAGTTTTTTCACTTATTGTTTTCTACAAAGTCGTAAAAAGTCATGATTTCATTTAGAACTAGAACACATTGGTCTGGCTGATAAAATATTAGAGGTCTTCAGGATACTGGGGATGTGCTGGGGGTTTGGGGCTGGGTAGACTTGGTGTGGGTACAGGGGAAATGGGCTGCCATTTCTTTCAGACAGCAGTGGGCAGAGCTTCCTGGAGCAGCAGAACAGCCAGGCCTCACCAAACTGACAATTTCCACAAAAAGGGAAAGGAGCATCGTTTCTCTGCATTCCTAGACTGTCCTTGTTTTGCTTCTCCTCTGCCCTGCCATGCCCTCTACTCCTGCTTCTCCACTCTCATGCTGAGACCTCCCCGTCCCACCTCCAGGCCCAGGCCTCTTACTAAAAAGTGAGGAGATGAATGGGCAAAAGGACCAGAGACTCTTTCAATCCTATTAGTGACAGAAAGTGACAGTCACTCAGTCGTGTCCAACTCTTGGTGACCCCATGGACTACAGAGTCCATGGTATTCTCCAGGCCAGAATATTGGAGTGGGTAACTGTTCCCTTCTCCAAGGGATCTTCCCAACCCAGCGATCGAACCCAGGTCTCCCACATTGCAGGTGGATTCTTTACCAGCTGAGCCACGAGGGAAGCATTAGGGACAGACTCAAAACAAAGGCTGATCTTCTGAACTCCTCATACAGAACCCCTTTCTGCTCCAAGGATTCTGTACTGTTGAAGAGATTACAGATTTACCTATGGTCAAAAAAAAAGGAAGAAGGAAAAAACCAAAAAGGAATCATGCAGATCACCATCAGGATCCTGACAACCATAAATAAATGGGTTGTTCGTTCTATGATGGGCTTCACTCGTGGGGAAGAAATCTTATAGCCGTGCTAGTTGGCACCTCGGCAGCACTGAGACAGGCGGGTGGGAGTCCAAGGGGCTGAGGAAGGATCACTTGTAGATTCCCTGTTGGGTTGTGAGAGGTCAGAGAGGACACTCCACGTACACTGGGGAATCTTATTAGGGACTTTTTTCCTCCATATTTTCCTAATTGATGCCAAGCTAGAATCCTGGGGAATCCCTCTTCTGCCAGTTGAGCAGAGCTCCAGGGTGCCTTTTCCTGACCACAGCCAAATATTTTGTATACAGTAACTTGATCTAGCCTTTTGAAATTCAGCTGCTCAGACAGGTTATGAGATGTCAGCTGGTGTTGTCCATTCCCTTTAAAGCAGGTGACATTCTGCCTGCCAGTGATCTCTAGGAACTAACATGTTTCACTATTAGGGGAGCTCAGAGACAAGTAATTGTTTCCTCTGGCTTTCATGCCATATTTGTTTTCTGCTCACATAAAGAAACGACATCCCCAGTAGTGCAGACAATCCCAGGAATAGTATTTCATCTTCTTCCAAGATGAGGAAATGAGGATTCCACTCCTTAACCCAAGAGAAATATAGCTGGGGTGAGTCTTCCAGCTGTGAGTTGTGCTCAGTCCTGTCTATTACCACAAACTTAAAAGATTTAAAACAACACAAATTTATTCTTACAGTTTTAGAGCTCAAAATGGGTTAGCAGGGCTACTTTGCTTCTGAAGGCTCAGATTCCTTGCCTTTTTAAGTTCTCGAGGCCACCTCCATCTCTTAGCTCGTGGTCCCTTCTTCCATCTTCAAAGCCAGCAGCACTGCATCTTCAAATCTCCCTCTGTCTCTATGATCTCTGCTTCCATCATCACATATTTTTTCCTCGATTGTAATTTTCCTGTATCCCTTTCTTCCTTACAAGGACTCTCCTGTGAGCCCACCTATGTAATACAGAATAATCTCCCCATCTAAAGATTCTTAACTTGGTCCTATCTACAGAGTCCCTTTTGCCATGTAAGGTCACATAGTAAAGGCTCTGGGAACTAGGACATGGACGTCTTGGGGCAGTCACTCTGCCTTCACAGAGAGCATGTTGATTTTGGGGCAGCCCTGTGGGTTGGGAAGAGTGGAGGACACAGGAGGGAGAGCACTAGGGGAACTCTGACATGCCTTGTACTACGCGTGTTTTCCTCACGGCCACCTCCCTACATCCTGCTGCTCAAACGTGCCCTCCTCTTCACAGGCCCATCCCCGGAAATCATCATCTTGCAGGAACTCCACTTGCAAGGCTTCGTCGTCTACCGCTGGCAAGGAGAAGTCCGCCAGAAGGCTCTGAGAGACTTGCTGAAGTGGGTCTCAGAGGTGAGGGGCCCCGGAGGCACTGTGGTACCAGACGCCCTTCCCTGTGGGGGTTGCAGATTTCACTCCCACTGTGGATATGGGTTCATCGCACTCTCCCTCTTTTATAACAAAACACCTGGAAGTCTTGTCTATACTCACTGTCTGCAGTTCCTTTCCATTAAAAAAAATTTTTTTTTCTTTTGATGTGGGCTGTTTTTAAAGTCTTTATTGAATTTGTTACAATATTGCTTTTTTCTTTTTTAATATACTGGGTTTTTTTTGGCTGTGAGACATGTGGAATCTTAACTCCCCAACCAGAGATCAAACCAGCATTGCTTGAGCTGGCAGGCAACGTCTTAACCACTGGTTCTCCAGGGAAGTCCCTCTTCATTCTTTCTTAAACATGCCTGCCGGGTTTTGCGCCTTTGCCATTCCACCAACACTGCTTTTGTCAGGGTTGCCAATGCCCCTCACGTGTAAACTCCTACGGTCAGCTCTTAGCATCTCTTGGCTGTAGGGAGTGATGACAGAGGGCATCACTCTCTCTCCTTGCTTCCCTTGGGTCTTGGTTTTCCTCACTGTATTGGTCCTTCTCAGACTCCTCTACTAGCTTCTTTTCTTCTCTCCAAATTAATAACAGCTTTCCAATACATGGTCCTTGGGCCTCTTTTCACCTCTGTCCACACTCTCTTCAGCCCTTAGTTATCTTATCCAGGCTCTTGGCTTTAAATATCACCAATGTGCTGATCGCTCCCAACTCTCTGTCTCCAGTCGAGATCTCTCCTCTGATTTCTGGACCATTCAATAGCTGCACTTGGCTATGTAACACACTTCTTCATCTCTGTCTTAACGTATTAAAAACCAAATATGCCTTGATTTTTTTCCTGCCAAACCTGCTTTCTATGTACAGGCTTCACTGTCTCAGTTATGACGATCCTTTCAGTTGCTCAATTCAAAATCCTTGAAATCACCTTTGACTTCTTTCTTTCTCTCATACTCATATCTAATCTGTCGGGAAATTCTCACGTCCCAACTTTGGAAATACATTCAGAATGTGCCCAGGTCCCCCTCCTCCACTCCCACCACCCTTCTTGGCCACCACCTTGTCTAGCTTAGATGTTGCAGTGGCCTCTACTCAGCTCTTCCACTTTCTCACCCTGCAGACAATTCCCAACAGAGCAGCCAGAGTGAGCATCACACCAAATCATTCTCATATTCAAAACCCTACAAAGCTCCCCATTTCTCTTAGAATAAACCCTGCAAGGCTGGATACTGTCTAGTCTCCATTACCTCTCTAATTTAATTTCTTTTTGTTCATCCCCACACTCCTCCACCTGTCTGTAATTGCTTACTCAATTCTCTCTCGTACACACCTTCAGGTTTTTGCTGAAAACTGCCTTCTGAATGAGACAGCTTTGAAAATGACCCTATTTTTAAATTGCAACCCACCTTCACTCATTTATCTTCGTTATCTCACTTTGATCCATGGCAATTATCATCTTTTGACATAATATATACTATAACTCATTTATTATGTTTATTGCCCATCTCCCTTCCACGAGAATGTAATCTTCATGAGGTCATCGATGTTCACACATTATGTTTTCTGATGTATCCCCAGCACCTAGAATATTTTGAATCAATGTAGGCACTAGATGAATACTGTTGAGTGAATGAGCATTACAGGGGCATGTATTTGGGACACGGCTCTTCCAGGTCCTAGAATGCAGTCTTCTCATACATCCAGAGGAGGAAGCCAACCCTGTTGTCCTATGCTGTGATCATTTTCCCACCTTATGCCAAGTGGAGCTTTAGTCAACAGAAATCTGAATACCAAGGTGCATTATTTTCATTTCCAAGGAGAAAAGTGGTCCCACACTTTCTAACTTCTGGCTCTATGATTGTCTCCAAATTAAAGAAATAGACTGCTCCTCTGGCAGCCCCTGGAGCTTAGCATCTCTCCCGGTCTAACACTCTTGGAGTGCTGGGCTGGCCTCTTTCCAGGGAGCTGGGAAGAGCAGAATGCTTTTACAGTTCCCAGTTTTTAGCCTCTTTGTCTCTGTTGATGAAATCAAATATGATCACAGCTGACAACAGACACCAGTGTTCCAGTGTCCGTAATGCTTTCTTCTAACAGAGTGAACCTGCTTCTAATTTTGTTCTAAGTAACTAGCAAATTGTCTTTCTCTCTCATCTACCTATTTTTTCTCATCCCTCCCCCCTTTTGTGTTACAGTAATAATACAGAATAGTAAACTATTTTTACTTTAGAATAGTAAACTATTCTTTACAATAGTTATGAAGAAAAATTCCAGAGAGAGTACAGAGACTTTCCATATTCCCCGTATTCTATATTCTAATTTCCCGTATCAACATTTTATATTAGCATTCATCCTCTACTTTTTTTCCTTATGGCTGTACCTCATGGCATGCCCCCTACATTGGAAGTGTGGAGTCTTAATCACTGGACCATCCTCTACTTTTAACCTCTAAACTTTTGATTATAGCTTTTGACCCTTTCCAGGTTCTTTGGTCCTCAAGTACAGGAATGAGCTGGGGCTTTCTAGTTAGGGATTCAAATCCCAGCTTGCCTGCATACTAGTTGAGGGACCTCGAGCAAATAAGTCCCTCCATAAATCCATAAAGGATGCTAAATCATCACTGGAATACATTAGGGTAAAATGTTGTCAGTAACTTAGGTCTCCACATAAGACCCTCTTAAAATGTGAACATGTGAGTTAGGTCCATTCAGGAGACTGTGCCTTATAGAAGGAGAAATGAAAATCCTTCTTCACTAAATGAACTCTTCAGTCCCCACACTGAACATTCATTTAGAATGTTGAACACATACTGAACAAATCTTGGCTTGAAGGGAAGAGAACTTATTAGACTGTCATGGTATTTGCATTTCCTGAACAGGTTCTGTGTCTTCAGGGGTCAAACAGAGGTAAAGATGCTACAGCATTGGGTACTGAAGTGATGAACATAGATGATGCCTGGAAGGGTGTCCCCTACTCCTGCTTCCACCTCTTCTGAGATCATTATTAAACTTTTCTGTTCAGTTTACTTAGAAATTGGTTAACTGCTTCCTTGTGACTTTTTTGTATTTACTGTGACCTGATGCCTCTTATAAGCTATTATGCATAATCTGTTACATACACTATGTATGTGGATCATGCCCCCCAAATGACTGTAACTTCAAAGAGGACAGGCTCTCCACTTTCTAGTTCCAAGTTTCCTGTGATGTACTGATTAATTTGGTGCTATGATGAGAAGAGTGTATCGTTTAGAATATGAAACTAATCTATTATGTTTGTTATTGTTTTGATACAGGGTAAAATCCAGTACCATGAACACGTCACTGAAGGATTTGAAAACATGCCAGCTGCATTTATGGGACTGCTAAAAGGACAGAATCTGGGGAAGGCAATAGTGAAAGCATGAACAAAAATGACACACGGAATCCAGAAATCACCTAGATGATTAGTTTCTTTTTAATCATTTAGTAAAATATATACTAACTTCATAATGCATGAATAAAAGTGACTAGTAGAATCTAGAAATCATTTGGGTGATTAGCTTCTTTTTAATCATTTTGTAAAATCTGTGCTGTTTTCATAATCTAAAAAACAGTAATTGTAATTTGATTGATCTACACAAAATACATTGAAGTGGCATATAGTTAGCATTAGAAAATTAAATTTTCATACTGAGCAATGGACAGTTGAACTTAACTGCCTGCTGTAGTTCCTTCTGGAGTATGATAGAAAATAACGGCTTTGGAGTCCAAATGTTTCCTGCCTTTGTAACCATGAACTTGATTTTTCATCTGTGAAGTGCAGACAATAATGTCTGCTTCACATACATATCATACATTTATTTAGACCACCTGCATAATGCGTGGCATCTATTAGGTACTCAATAAGTACCTCCGTGCAGAAATTTGTGATTTTGAAATCAAGATTACCACTGCTATGGCTGATGGTTACACAAGGAGAAATCATCGTTGCTGATGTACATGGGTCTCAGGGCAGCCTCCACTGGTCCTCCACAGGTGGGTCTGACATGATAGACCAAGAAAGGAATCTATCACTCACAGCAGCTACAGTAACACATAGGAATCTTTAGAAGCCTACAAAAATGTGAGATTATTCTGAGCAAACTTTTAAAACATCACTGAGGAACACAAAAGACTGAACACGGAAAGGTTACCTTGTTCTTCGACTCGATGGTTTAGTTATCAGGAAAATGTCAATTCTGTTAACTGATTCTGCCACCAAATAAGAGGAGGGATTAATTTGTAGTACAACGAAAAAACGAGAGAAAGAAAGTGTGTGTGTGTGTGTGTGTGTGTGTGTGTGTGTGTGTGTCTACATGTATAAAACCTCCGGTGAGAGGTAATAAATATGATTATATGGTTTATCCCCAGGGAAGACGAGGTGTGCCTAAAGGATGGGGATAAGAGAAAAACTATAATATATGCTCTTTCGAACTTTTTGATTTCTGAATCTAATGAAATTTTTTATTCAATATTTTCAATATAATTAAAAAACTAAAGTTCTGCCTTTTTGTGTCCTCTTCCCACATGGGGGAAATAAAACATATATATGAGAGGTATCACCCCTAAGACTGGGTGCCACCTCATGTTTTTACTCTCAAACTTGTCTGCACAGAGCCTCCAGCAAACATGCCTCCAGGTGAAGCTCCCTGAGCCCACACTGGGTCCCGTGGAGGTTTTTACTTCAGGGCTTCGATCCCAGTAGTTTGTGACTCGGTATCTGACTCTCCCAACTTGGGGCAGCAGTTTACCCCATGACCTCAGGTCTCTGCTGGATCTCAAAGGGTTTGGTTTTTTATGCTCAATGTTTTTATTGTTAGGACAGACTGATGATACTAGATCAGAAACCTGATGTCAAGGATATGTGTGTACGTGTGTGTGTGTATGTGTTTCCAGACACACTTCCCTAAAATTTAAAATATCCTTGGCTTCCCTGGTGGCTCAGATGGTTAAGAATCTGCCTGCAGTACAGGAGACCTAAGTTCAATCCCTGGGTTGGGAAGATCCCCTGGAGAAGGGAATGGCAACCTACTCCAGTATTCTTGTATGGGAAATCCCACAGACAGAGGAGCTTGGCGGGTGACAGTCCATGGGGTCGCAAAGAGTCGGACACAACTGAGTGACCAACACTTTTACTTTCAGGCAGCCCTTATGAATTCTCTACCGTGCCCTGGGGACACCTTGGCACCAAACTGGGACCCATGGTTCTAAGCTCTTTTCAGGCCAGTGTTTGACAACTTTGTATAAGGTTCCAGGTCTTGCTTTCCTTACCTCTGGGACCTTGGAGGCTGTATGTTCCAGACAGCATAACTAGCAAATGTTGGAAAGAAAACTGTTGAGGCCTGACTGGGAAATAAACTTTTACTGAGTTCCATCACTCTGATTTGTTGGGCTCTGCATGGCAAGCACTGCATTCTCCAACTCCATCCTGTTCAGTGTGGTAGCCACTGAAGGCCACTGTGTACTGGAAATACGCATAGTGCCATATTTCAAGGTGTAAAAAACTGAGGCAGAGTGAGTATTTTCCCATTAAACACAACTTTTATTGTTTTGGTAGAACTACAACTCACTTTGACTGTGGCAGAGCACGACACGGCTGTTGTACTGTAACGTTTGTACAGGAACGTGCATAATTTCTAGTATCACAGATAAACACTCCAACAATCTAGTATCAACAGACTTGACTCAGTTCAGATGACTTTTTTTCTACGCACTGAAGTCACATCACCAAAGTGTTTACTTGGATATTTTATGTAGATAGTACAAGTGAAAGAACACCTATGCACACAGCACAAGTTACAGCAACATCTATATGTAAACCAGAGTCAGACACTGAGACACTTCATTGTTTTCGTTGCAATATAATAAAACTATTTCCTAGGTTAAAAAGTATGGAAAAATATTTAGATTTTAACGAAGGCATATTACTGAGGCAGAATTCAGTGCAATACAGAAGCTAGTACTACAAGTAGCACAGCAAAGGAAACCCGAGTGCAAGAAGGTACAGCGCACATTCAGTGATGAGCAGCAAGTGCAACTCACTGCAGGCACAGCAAAATGAGAAGGCCGTCTGGGTACACAAGTGCTCAATACAGCAGATACTACGTAAGACAGCAGCTAATAGATACGCCATTTTTTTAGCAACGATCTAGTAATAAGCATTTTCCTAACAGTAAAAGAAAAACCCATGAAGTCTTACGAAACAAGAATTACATTTCCATCAAAACATTAAACTCATTTTTAACAGGATTTTGAGCTTATACTTGGCCAACTATAAAATGGGTTAAATACGTGCACACACACACACACACACACACACATCTCAGATGGAGAGAAGAAAGAAGAAATGACCATTTTAGTTGTGGTAATCTAACTAGAAAATTATGAGGAAGACTTAAAAGGATACGTAAAAACTGAAATTTTTAATTCACCCTTTAATTAATTTTGCTCCTAGAATACAAGAAATTTCTCGTAATATCAAAGATCAATTGGTTCAAAATTAGAAAAATTTCAAGTACCTTAGCTTTAGGTGTGTAATATAAGACACCACCAATTGAAAACTGAGTACATTCTGTCTCAACATCCAAATTTACATAGAAATGTGAATTCATTGCCTAAAAACTCAAACTCATGACATGTTTTTTGGTATTTTAAACCTGACAAAGAAGAATTTCAGCAAGAGACAGAAAAATTAGCTTCTTTCATCAAGATAAGACTGAAATTATGTTAGGTCCAAAGATAAATATGTTGGAATTCTAAAGCAAGAGAATGATATTTCCCCTCATTGCTTTGTTTCACTATATGATAGCTACTGAAAATATCTGTTTAGTTTTCCAAAGCAGACTTCAGGAGTCACGAATAGATGTTAAAATTTTTCAGTACATATGTGAAATGATGTAATCACTGCTAGTTTATGAAAATGTTGAAAATAATGTTTTAATGATCTTGTGTTTTTTACCAATGTTCCTTGGTAGAGTTATAAAAGAATTTTACAAAAATTTCCTGTACTGGGAATTTTAATTTAATATTCTTTTTTGAATGAAAAGGAATGCTTGCGAAATATTCAATAATCAAAGGCAAAATATGGCAGGATCACACTGAATATGAATGAGCTAAATTTCAAGCTTCTTAGAACAGGAAAAACTTGTGACTTACATGGATGAGAAAAATTTGTTAAAACTGAAACATTTCATGACATAAACAAAAAATAATGACGTTACACATTTTTCTAATATGAGTCAACCTGCAGATGTTCAAAGTAATCAACAGCATTGTATAATTTGGCTGCAAAACATAAGAAAAATGTGAAGAATGGTTGATACTGACAAATTTAATTTTGTTTCTAGTAATGTAATGCTTAATTGAATGTGATGTTAATAACAGAATTGACAGAAGAGTTGAATTTATTTAAATAGATACTGCTTTGAAATTGATACCCTTTTATTCAAAGCCACATCAATTTCTTCTAATAAAAGATGACAAATCTTGTCAATGTGGATGCAAATATCGAAGGAAAATAATTTTCTAACACTTGAAAACTTTAGGTATATCTAGGCTAACAACAAAGAACATTTGGAAGAACTATGTGCATCTACTTGTCAACTCTAAGTTTTATTACTATGGATAGAGTATGGAATAAGATGTGCTGTAACTAACACATGGGATTTGGAAACAGCACAAAAGATAATATAGAATATCTCACCAATAATTTTTTATACTGATTATATGTTAATGTAAGATTATGGATGTACTGGGTGAAACAAAATATATTATTCACCTGAATTCTCTTACCGTTTTGAAGTGGCTACTACAAAATCTGAAATGTGCAGTTAGGGCAAATTTTGGACAAAAGATACAAAGAGGTCAAGAAAGCCATCTGCCACTTCTGAAGAGCACAGAGCAAAAGCGGCATGCTGTGTGTGCCCGCTGCACATAACACTACCTAAGGGTTGGGAAACCATGTAACCCACCCCTCTGGCCTGAGCCCCAGACACCCCTACCCTCACCCCATGTAAGGAAGAAGCTCACCTCCCCAGGGGAGCAAGCAAGCAAGCAGCAACAGGGGCCCCAATAAAGCCTTGCCTGAAAAAAATCTGATATTATTATGTGGCTCACATTCTATGATTAGTGTACAGTGTGCTTCAGTAACTGAAACACCTTCCAAGTGGCTTTTTAGGGCCCTGTTCTTAAATGTGAATAGTCAAAAGATAACCAGAGATTTGAGGAAAGCCTCCAACGTGAGAATTTAGAAAGCCACTGCCTCTGCCCAGGAAAAGATGGGCTCAGAAAAGACCTGAGAAAAGTTGAGGCTTTCACCACAGACTGATCCCTAGCACAGAGATACCCTAAAACAATATTTAAAATTCTGAGGAAGGGGAGAACTTGATTTCCAGAGCTACCTACACTTTAGTACTTCCCCTCACTTATCCATGGTTTTGCTCTGTGCAGTTTAATAGCTATCAACTACAGCCCAAAAATTAAATGGAAAATTCCAGAAATAAGCAATTCGTAAGTTTTAAAATTGCATGCCATTCTCAATAGCGTGATGAAATCTCACATCATCCTGCTGTGTCCTGCCGGGGATCCCCAACCATCAATACCTTCTGCTCCTGACATCCTCCACACAACACTGTCATGGTTCAATGATCCAAGAACACCCAAAGCAGATGATCCTTCTTCTGACAGTGTCCAAAGGTTAACAGCAGCCTAAATGCTTTGTCACATTGCCTATGTCCTCCATTAATTACATTACATTACATAGGAGGCATTTTATCATTTTTGTTAGAGGAACTACTGATCAAAACTACCTACCCTAGCCAGGTATCACAGTAACCTGGATGACTTACTTTACAATAGGAGGTACTGGTAAAGACCAAGATACTAACAAGCTACCACCAAGCAGAAAAATTCAGTAAAAGTCAAAAGGAGACAGGAAACGCCAGTCCAAATGTCCTCCCAACCTCCCAGAATCCTTTGTGCTGGAATCTATTTTGGCTGAGTGATGCACACACACCCCCAGGAAGAGCCCTGAATCAGAATGATTGGCCAGAGACAATCCCGAAACTAATCTCATCACCATAAAACCCGAGCCTGAGAGCCACGTGGTCAGAACATCATCATCATGATAAAAAGAAGGAGTACAGTATTACAAGACATTTTGTGAGAGAAACCACATTCAGAAAGTTTTTATTACAGTATAATAACCCCTTTTATTATTTTGTTGTACCTAAACTTTATCATAGATATGTATGTACAAGAAAAACAAATAGTCTGATGCCCAAGATCCTTTGGTCTTACCTGTAACCAAGTTCTTTTGAATTCCAAATATCACTGCCAATTGTATCTAGAAGCCTATGGATGTTATCTATTGGGTTAGGCTATAACATAGCCTATAATGAGTGTTCCTGGATCTGTTTTAATCTTCCTCAAGCCACAGACATACTAGCTCAACCTTATTCTTTTTTGCAAAATACATACCTTTTAGAAACTAACACAAGTGTAAAGCAACTATACTCCAACAAAAACTAATTTTAAAAAAGGGACTTTCCTGGTGCTCCAGTGGTGGAGACTTCATGCTTCCAATACAGGGGCCTAGATTTGCTCCTTGGTCAGGGAACTAGATTCCACATATCATAACAAAGAGCCCATGTGTTACAACTAAGACCAAGCACAACCTAAATCAAGTTTAAAAACTTAATCAAAACTATATACCAGTTTATCCTTTAAACGCAGCTTTTATGTGGGTACAAGATTGCTCTAAGTAAGACATAGCTATAGACTCTAATATGATTCAAGAAAAGGCAAAATCATTATGTGACAACTTAGAGCAAAGCAAGGTAAAGGATCTAAAGATGCAGAGTTTAAAGCCAGGAAAACATGGTTTGAGAATTTTAGAAAGCGGTTTGGCCTGAAAAAAAAGTCAAGATAAACAGGAGAAACAGCTTCTGCCAACCAAGAGGCAGTAGACCTTCCCAGATGCAACTAAGAAGAATCACTGAGAAAGTGTATCTGCCTAAGCAGGCTTTTTAATGCAGGGGTAAGTGTCTTATTCTGGAAAAAAAAAAAAAAGCCACAAAGGACACTTTAGTAAGGAAAAGAAGCGAGCACCAGGATTTAAGGCAGGAATAGAAAGCTAACTCTCCTATCTACGCAAATGCAGTTGAGCTTATGATTGGTCTGCCCTTAACTATGAAGCTGCTAACTCCAAGTCTTGAAGGAAAAAGATAAACACCAGCCATGACAAGAATGCTTTTTCTGGACTGGTTACATTGGTGCTTTGTCCCTGAAGTCAGGAAGAACTTTGCCAATAAAGGACTACAATTAAAAATTCTTTTTAATACTGGACAACGTCTCTGGCCACCCAGATCCCCGTGAGTCCAACAATGAAGGTGTCAAAGTGGTCTACCTGCCCTCAATACAACATCTTTAATTTGACCTTTGGAGCACGGTGTCATAAGGACCTTTAAGGCTCATTCCACATGGTACTCTATGGAAAGGATTGTCAGCAATATGGAAGAGAACCTAGACAGAGAGGACATCACGACAGTCCGGCAGGATTACATCACTGAAGATGCCATCAAGGTTAACGATAAAGCGATGAAAGCCATCAAGCCAAAAACAATGAATTCCTGCTGGAGAAAACTGCTGTCCAGATATGTACATGACCTCACAGAACTTACCACAGAGCCAACCAAGGAAATGATGAAAGAGACTGGGGGGTATGGCAAAAAGGTCTGGGGTGAAGGGTTTCAGGATACAATCTTGGGGGAAATTTAAGAGCTAACAGACACCACACCAGAGGAATTAACAGAAGATGACTTGATGGGAGATGGATGTTTTTGATGGATCCAGGTACAGTCAATTGAAACCTGCTGGAAAGGATTCACTATTCTGGATGGCACTAAGAATATTTGTTACGCACGAAAATGAAAGTGTTAGTCACTCAGTTGTGTTCTACTCTTTGTGATCCCCGTGGACTGTAGTCCACCTTCCAGGATCCTCTGTCCATGGAATTTTCCAGATAAGAACACTGGAGTGGGTTGCCTTTCCCTTCTTCTGGAGATCTTCCCGACCCAGGGATCAAACCCAGGTCTCCCACACTGGAGGCAGATTCTTACCAGCTGAGCCATCAGGGAATCCTCACATGATGCACGGGATGAGGCCAAAATACCAACACAAACAACAGTTGGAAGAAGTTGATTTCCACCCTCATGGGTGACTATGAGAGGCTCAAGACCAGTGGAGGAGCTGCAAATGCGACGGAAACAGAAGAGAATTAGAAGTAGAGACGGATCCTCAAAATGTGGCTGAATTGCTGCAACTTAAAACTTCAATGGATGAAGAGTTGCTTCTTCTGGATGAGTAAAGAAAATGGGATTTCTTGAGATGGAATCTACTCCTGGTGAAAGGACAACAAAGAACTTAGAATGTTATCTACATATAAAGTTACTTGATAAAGCAACAGCAAGGTTTGAAAGGACTGACTCCAGTTTTGAAAGCTCTAGTGTGATGTAAAATGTTATCAAACAGCACTGAGACTGAATGCTAGCAAGACACTGTTCATGAGAAGGAGAGTCAACCAACGCAGTAAGCTTCAATGCTGTGTTATTGTAAGAAATTGCCACGGCCATCCCAACTCAGCAACCACCACCCTGATCAGTCAGCAGCTAAAAACAAGGCAAGACCCTCCACCAGCAAAAACATTATGATTAAATCTCAGAATCATACAGATTATGATTAAAAATTTAAAAGACTCAGATGCATATTTTTTAGCAACAAAGTGTTTTTTTAAACTGAGCATGCACAATTAGTTCTTTAGACATAATGTTATCACATAATTATTAATAACAGGCCACAGTAGAGTATAAACATAACTTTTATATGCACAGGGAAACTAAAAATTCCTGTGAACCAATTTAGGCAATATTTGCTTTATTATAGCAGTCTGGAAGTGAACCCACAATATCTCCAAGGTATGCCTGTAAACACAAAATACAAAAATCTAGACAAATTATAATCAAATTGTCAAAACTCAAAGACAAAGAATCCTGAAAGAAGCAAGAAGAAAAACTTATCATATAAAAAGGAACCTCAATGAAACTATCTGATTTCTCCTCAGAGACCTTGGAGACCAGAAGTAGGTGGGTTGATACAGTTAAAGTGCATAAGGGAAAAAAAAAAACAAACCAAAAAACACCACATTTTGTTGAGGATTTTGTATCTAGCAAATCTGTCAAAAATGAGGGAAAATTTACTCAGCTAGGGAATAGAAGGAAATTATCTCAACATAATAAAGTTCATTAATGAAAAGATCACAGCTAGCATTGTACTCAATGGTAAAAAATAGAAACCTGTTCCTCTAACATCAGTAATAAGACAAGGATACCCACTTTAGCCACTTCTACTCAACACAGTACTTGGGTCCTAGCCACAGCAATCAAGCAAAATAAAGAAGTAAAAACCATCCAACTTAGGAAGAAAGAAATAATATCTCTTTTCACAGATAACATGATCCTATATGTGGAAAACTCTAAACATCACACAGACACACAAACACACACACAAAACTGTTAGAACTAATAAGCAAATACAGCAAAAGTGATAGAATATAAAACCAAAATTAAAAAATAAGTTGCATTTCTATATAGTAACTGAGCAATCCAGAAAGGAAATTAAGAAAACAATCCCATTTACACTATCGTTAAAAAGAACAAAATACTTAGGAATGAACTTAACCGAGGAAGTAAAAGACCTGTATACTGGAAACTTCAAAGCATTGCTGAAAGCACTGTTGACACAAATAAATGGAAATACATCTTACATTTATGGGCCTGAAGACTTAATATGTTAAAATGTTTATACTACCCCAAGTGATCTTTTACAGAAACAAGGGAAACCATCCACAAATTCATATGGAATCTTAACCCTGAAATAGCCAAAATAATTTTGAGAAAGAAGAAAAATGCTAGAGGTTTTTTCACATGTCCTAATTGCAAAGTGTACGACAAAGCTCCAGTAACTAAAACAGTATGGTACCGGCATAAAGAAATATAGACCAATGGGATAGAGAGCCCAGAAATGCACTAGAACTTACAGCCAAATGACCTTCAACAGGGGTACAAAGACTACACAACATGGAAACAAATGGTGCTTGGAAAATAGAATACCTAAAGACAAAAGGATGAAGATGGACCCTTATCTTATACCACACACAAAAATTAACTCAAAACAGATTAAAGATCTAAACAGAAGACTCGAAGCTATAAAAATCCTAAAGGAATATACAAGGGGAAAATTTCATGACACTGGGTCTAGCAATGATTTATCGGACATGACACCAAAAACACAAGCAAAATTAAAGCAAAAACAGGCAAATGGACTATATCAAACCTAAAAAACTTCTGCATAGCAAAGAAAACAATAAAAGCAATGAAAAAGAGTGGAACGGGAAATGATAATTTTCATTTAAAAAATGGGCAAAGGACTTGAACAGACATTTCTCTAAAGAAGACAGACAAATGTCTAATAGGCATATAAAAAGATGTTCAACATCACCAATCATCAGAGAAATGCAAATCTAAAGTCCAAGATACCATCTCAGAACCATTAGGATGGCCAATGGAGGATCAAAAATACAGAAAATAGTAAGTGTTGTGAGGATGTGGAGAAATAGGAACCCTTTCAGCACTGTTGGTGGGAGTGTGAAACAGGTATAGCTGCAATAGAAAACAGCAGGGAGGTTCCTTAAATAATTAAAAATAGAACTATCATGATTTAGCAATTTTGCTTCTGAGTATATAAAGAGAAGGCTGGAAATAGATGTCTCTGCACACCCATGTTCACTGCAGCATTATTCACAATAGCCAAAGAGGCAGAAGCAACTTAAATGTGTACTGATGGATGAATGGACAAATAAAATATGGCATCTACATACAATGGAAAGTTATTCAACCTTAGAAAAAAGAAGGAAATCCTGTCATACACTAAGACATGGATGAACCATCCAGCAATTCCACTTCTAGATATATATATCTCAAAGAATTAAATGCAGGGACTCAAACAATATTTGCAAACCACTGTTCATAGCATTTTTATTAATTACAGCTAAAAGATGGCAATAACCTAAATGACCACTGAAAGATGAATGCATAAGCAAATAATGTGGTATATTTACAAAAGAATACTATTTAGCATTAAAATAATGAAAAGGAAATGAAATTCTGACACATGCTATAAGATGAACCTTAAAAAGATGCTAAGTGAAACAAGTCAGACACAAAAGGACAAGTATCGAAAGATTTCTTTTATACGAAGTGCTTAGAATAGTCAAATTCATAGACAGAAAGAAGAACGGTAGTTACCAAGGGCTTGGGGGAGGGGAAAATGAGGAGTTATTGGTTAACAAGTGAATTTCAGTTAGGGATGATGGAAAAGTTCTAGAGAGGTATGGTGGGTTTGCGTGAGAAAGAACATGAACATACTTAACGTCACTAAGTTATGCATCTCAGAAGAATTAAAATGGTCAATTTTATATTATATGTATTTTATCAGATTACAAAAAAATTCTAAAATAAGTAAATAAAAGTGAATTCATTAACAAGAGAAGCCTTGTCTTGTCCTGAGACTACAAAGAAATTTCTTCAATAGAAACTCATAAAGAGGAAACATTTTAAGATGCAAGTTCTTCATTTTAAAGTAAAACGGGTAACAAATAAAGAGCATAACACAGGTTAATAAAAAAAATTCTGTAAGGAATCAAAAGATGTTTAAAACCTTCTGACTGTTTGATATAAATCCGAAATGAATTTAAGTATTTAGATAATAGGCCAGATTAAATATCCTTAGGCAATTTTATATAAGCAATTACTGAAACCAAGTTTTTCATGACAGCTGTACAGGAGGATTTGTGGTTGCCCTCCGAGGCTCGTACATGGTTTTAAGAAAGCTCATACTAGATAAAGGACTTATTTCAGAATAAAGAGATCTGTAAGTTAATAACAACTTAATTTTTTAAGTGGGAAACATATTTCACCAAAAAAGGTACCTGAACAGCTAAAGAACACATGAAAAGATCTTAAATACCATTAGCCCCAAAGAGATACCACTTCAATCACCATATTAACTATAATAAAATTTTTTTAAAAGATGAACAGTAACAAGGGTTGGTGAGGATAAAACCTTATCAGGAACCCTCATACACTGAAGTCCAGAATATAAAATACTGCAGTCACTTTGGAAAACAATTTGGCAACTTCTTAACATAGTTAAAAATAAAATTTACCATATAACCCAGCAACTCAGGCATCTAAGAAAAGTGAAAACATTATGTCCACACAAAGACTTGCACGCTAATGTTCACAGCAGCATTATTTTTCACAGCCCAAAATGGGAAACAACCCACATGTCCTTCAACTGATCAATGTACAAAATATGGCACATCCATCCAATCAGCTATTATTTGACAATAGAAAGGATTAAAATACTGATCTGCTACAACACATATGAATTTAGAAAATCACATGGATGAACTTAGACACAAGTTAATGAACAATCTAAAAAGACCACATATTATTACATGTATATAAAATGTTCAGAAAAGGCAACTCTACAGAGACAGAGAGTAGACTGATTAGTGGCTACCTGGGATCAGGGTGGGAATGGGATTACTGCAAACGGGTGTGAGGGATCTTACTAAGGTGCTAAAATGTTATAAAAACAGACTGTGTTACCAATTGTACAATTTGCTGAATTCGTTAAAACTCACTGAATTATACACTTGAATGACTTCCACAGTATGCAATTTCTATCTCAATAAAACTGTAGGAAAAAAACCCCAAACCAGGTTTATGTTCCAGACTCCCAAATGGTACAGATATAAAGCATCCTCTTATGGACGTTGGGGAATGTAACAAGTAAACATCCTGGAACAAGCCTCTTCTCAAGATGTTTACATATTTAATTCTCTCCATAGATTACATCTTTCCAGAAAACAAATCAGGGTTTCCATCTTTTCACAAAAAAATTTCAACTGGGATGAATAATTCTGATAAGCCATATTCCGTCCATGTCTAAAATGTCTCTGGCTGGTCCACTTAGAAGCAACTATACAGACCAATTTATCACTCAGCTATCCTTGAGCTACCTTGGGGAAGGAGACAAGGAAGGAACCAAAACCATTATCCAGAGGTAGCAATGCAAACTAAACCCATTAAATCCCAGCAAATATTGCTGAATCTCAGATGACCGTTAAGCATGTCTTCATTTCCATAAGCTGAAAATTTACCCGTTTCATTCTCAAGAGCTGCCTCAAATTTCAGCTTTAGGAACTCTGCACCACGTTCATTGGAGTCATTGAGGCTCCTTCAGAATCCTACAACTTGAGACCCAAATCTAACTGATCCAGGGTTTTCAGTTCCTTTTTCACAGTTAAAAGATTATTATTCAGACTCCAACAGTGACATCTGTAAGGAATAACCCACTAACATCTACTCCTTTGAGGTCTAAATTCATAATGGAAAACTTAATTGAAAATTTATTCTGTATCATTTCTACATTCTTTTCCTGAATTTTACTACAAAAATCTCTTTAGATTTTAGGATAGGTTTTCTCCAGGTGGTAGGGGATCATAATCATAATATTAGCTTCTTACAGTGGGCAAATCAGGTCACATGAATGACAGAACTTTGCAAGGAGAATAGATTCCCCCTCTAACGGTGGCAGTCGATGCCCAAAACAAGTTGACTGCCCCACAGAAATATGGACCCATTGTTGTCAGCCCAGTAACTTTTCAAGACAAATTTCTTTTTGGCATGAAATTTCCTAAATTTTAAATGGTGACAACTACTTACACACACACTCGTGCGCACACACACACACACACTATGCAGACCAACTAAGACACATCAAAGGGCCCAATCTTAGCTTGTGACCTTTGCCACACAGAATGTTTACACTCTGATTACAGCAAACTGTACTTACTACAGACAGACTTTTAAAAAATAGAACTCTATCTTGCAAAAGACAATCCATCCAAAATAGCTGTTTTCAGTACCCATTTCCCAACCCTCCCCCACCCCCAGTCCTTTGTCTGTTTTCCTAGGACAGTTACACTCTCCTGGCTGAGACAGCCTGGAATATGCCATTGAGATTCCCAGTCCCCACGGCCAACGTTCAGAGCAAACACGAGGGTTGGGGTGCTTTGTCCAATCAGGACATTCCCTGATGGCAAACCTGTTTGACCTCTACTGACTTGATCCTGTGCATAGCTTTTGAGCAGTTCCAGCATCAAATATTTAAAAAGCATACTGCATTCTCACTATGCCAGAAATTCAGTAGTTTAAATGAGTTATTTTCTATTACACTAGAGAAACTTGAAATGCCAATGAATCAAAAATGTTTTAACTTATTTAAGTTACCACAGCTTCAGAGGTTATCAGAGGTAGAAAAAGAAGGAAGAGAGGGAGGGAAAGAAACCTCAGAAATCATTAGTCCCACTCCTTCATTTTACCAGTAAAGAAATGCAAATTCAGAAAGGTCAAATGCTTTGTCCAAGGTTATACAGTGAGTTAGCTGGCAAACTTGGACAGAACTCATTACCTGACTGCAGTCAGGTCCTCCTTCTGTAACATTATACAGCAGTAGAAGCGGAAGCTGGGAGGGAAAGAAGACTGCAGAAAACAGGTTAGTAAGGTGGGTCCCATGCACCCCTCCCCTGATTTTTATATTCCCATTTGGCCTTTTAGGATTATTTCACATGCTACTTTCTTCTCTTTCCAGACTTTACCAACCCTTCGTCACTCTCCATCAAAAGTTGACATCCTGGCAAAGAAGAAGGGTAAATGACAAAAAGATACTTTTCCTAGTGGCCAACCCACCAAAGCTGCAGCTACTAATCAATGCTGTGGCAGTATACACCCCAGGTTTTTAACAGGGGACCGCTGTGACTAAATTTCCTAATAATCAATGCTGTGGCAGTTTACACCCTAGGTTTTTAATGAGGGAGAACTGCGTAAACCCACACCCCGCACCTTACTGTATTTCCAAGAATTATTCTGCAGAGTGAAATCCCCGATGCCTGATGAGGCCAGAATTACTTTTGAATGTCTTCTCGCATTCATTGCATTCATACTCCCTCCTTCCAGTATGAATTTTCAGGTGTTCTACAAGGATTGAGCTCCGGCTGAAGGTTGCCCCACAGTAGTTACATTCATAGGGTTTCTCTCCAGTATGAATCCGATGATGTTCATTGAGAGACGAACTCTGACTGAAGGATTTTCCACAGTCCTTACATTTATAAGGCTTGACACCCGTATGAATTCTCTGATGACGGCTGAGGAGTGAATGGGTAGGGAATGCTTTCTCACACTGGGTACACTTGTAGGGTTTTTCTCCTGAATGAAGTCTCTGATGATAAATAACAGATGTAAAATGGCTAAAAGTCATCCCACAATCATTACACAAATAAGGTTTTTCTCCAGTGTGAATCCTCTGATGTCGGGTAAGGCAAGAATTCTGTCTGAAGGCTTTCCCACACTCGCCACATTTATAGGGTTTCTCTCCCGTATGAATTCTCTGATGTTTGGAAAGGGATGAGCTGTGACTGAAGGATTTCCCACAGTTGTTACATGTGTAGGGTTTTTCTCCAGTGTGAATTCGCTGATGCTGAATAAGAGATGAACTGTCGCTGAAGGGCCTGCCACAGTCTTTACATTTATAGGGTTTCTCGCCAGTGTGAACTCTCTGGTGTTTAATGAGGTGGGCGCTTAGGGTGAAAGACTTCCCACAGTCATCACACTTGAAAGGCTTCTCCCCACTGTGAGTTCGGTGGTGTGGCGTGAGAGATGAGCTGTCACTGAAGGCTTTCCCACACTCATCACACATGTAGGGTTTCTCCCCAGTGTGAATTCTCCTATGCTTGGTCAGTGAGGCGCTGTAGCCAAAGGCTTTTCCACATTTGCTGCATTTATGAGTTCCTTCTCCAGTCTCAGTTCCCTCATCTTTATCTATGGCTGCATTTCGAACTAAATCTTTGCAACATTTTTCACACGTAGAGGAGTTTTTCTTACTGAGGGATGAGCTTTGAGTAAAGGCTACTCCACATTTACTACACTTCTGAGACTTCTCCCCCACACGGCTTTTCTGATGTTTTTGATGTTCAGTCCGAGAAGAAGAGTGACTTAAGGCTTTTCTGCCTTCGTTACATTTCCTTGGCTTTTCACCACTGTGTTCTTTGCGGTTCGGAACAAGGTCTGAATGAAAACTAAAGGGTTTTTTGCCTTCATTGTACCTCCGAGATTTCTTCCTTAAGTAGACTCTCAGATGTTTAATTAGATCCGAAGGTGGTTTGAAGCTACTTCCAAAGGGACTTCTTTCTGGGTCAAATTCCTCACCCTTACTGCCTCTCCCATGAGTCTTCTTCTGTATGATTTGTCCTTGTGAATGCTCCCTGTTGCTACAACCATCCTCGAATCTGCCGTGACATTTCCAGGATTCTCCCATCGAGTCACAGTCGCCACTCATTAGATACCTTTCTATTATTTTATCTAAAGTTGATTCTTCCATAAGAACATCTTGACTTCCGCCAGATTCCTTCAATCCACCACCAAGTTCACACTCTAATAAAAGAAATAACAAACAGAGTATTTCCTGATTGCAATAAAGAAAGCTGCTGCATTTGGGACCAGGAACAGAGACAATAGAAACTGTAAGAAACAGGGCCTGGAAAATTTTCAGAGTCTCATAAAGCAGGGAAGGGAAAAGTGACATGGGGAAACTGGGGGCACTGAGAGTTTAGGAAAAATATTGAGGAAGATGATAGCTTTGTGCTTTATAGTTAGAGATTCAAGTTCTCACCCCTGTTTTAAATAGGTTTTGTAACAGATTCAAACTTACTCTCCTTACATCAATTTATTCTCTTTTCAAATAATAATATGACAGTGCAAGTGTTTATTGAATAATTACCAAATGCCAGGTCCCATACCAAGCAATTTACTTGAATGTCACTTAATTTTCACAATAACCCTATGAAGTCGGACCAGTCATCATCCCTGATTTATAGATATGACAACTAATCACACAGAGTGAATGTAATTAGCTTACCCAAGGTCACATGTAGTGCTAGAGCCACCTAGTTTGACATCAACGCCTACTCTTTTGATCGCTATACCACACTCAGTTCAGTCACTCAGCTGTGTCCAACTCTGCGACCCCATGAGCTGCAGCACACCAGGCCTCCCTGTCCATCACCAACTCCCAGAGCTCACCAACACCCAAATTCATGTCCACTAAGTCAGTGATGCCATCCAACCATCTCATCTTCTGTCGACCCCTTCTCCTTCCACCCTCTATCTTTCCCAGCATCAGGGCCTTTTCAAATGAGTCAGTTCTTCACATCAGGTGGCCACAGTACTGGAGTTTCAGCTTCAGCATCAGTCCTTCCAAAGAACACCCAGGACTGATCTCCCTTAGAATGGACTGGTTGGATCTCCTTGCAGTCCAGGGGACTCTCAAGAGTCTTCTCCAACACCACATTCAAAAGCATCAATTCTTCAGTGCTCAGCTTTCTTTATAGTCCAAATCTCACATCCACACATGACCACTGGAAAAACCATAGCCTTGACTAGCCGGGCCTTTGTCAGCAAAGTAATGTCTCTGCTTTTCAATATGCTGTTTAGGTTGGCCATAACTTTCCTTCCAACGAGTGTCTTTTAATTTCATGGCTGCAGTCAACATCTGCAGTGATTTTGGAACCCAAGAAAATAAGATCTGAACCTTGAATTCCTTTATTAATTCCTTTATTTATCATTCATCTTGGCTTTTTTTTTCCATTTTGGCTCTTAATCATGAGCTTACAGTATCACTTTTGTAAGATTGATTTTTAACCAAACAACTATAAAACACAAAATGCTGGACAGCTCTGAAGAATTCATGGGGGCTTCCCTCTACGGTCTCAGTTGCCGACATGCCATCCAGACTAAGGAAGATCTGGAAACTTAGGGGCCACATGAGCCACAGGCACAGCAAACACTGGAAACGTCCTGGAGGCCAGGGTAACACTGGTGGCATGCATTACCACAGGATCAATTTTGACAAATATCTCCCAGGTAACATTGGGCTTCCCTGGTGGCTCAGACAGTAAAGAATCTGCCTGCAATGTGGGAGACCCGGGTTTGATCCCTGGGTCTGGAATACCTCCTGGAGAAGGAAATGGCTATCCACTTTAGTGTATTCTTGCCTGGAGAATTCCATGGACAGAGGGGCCTGGTGGGCTACAGTCCACAGGGCAGCAAAGAGTCAGACACGATTAAAGGACAAATGTTACACTACACTAATTTTGGGAAAGTAGATATGAGGCATTGCCCCTTAGCAAGGAACCAGAGCTTTTGCCCAAATGTCAACCTGGATATACTATGGACCTTGGTGAGTAGGTTGATATGGTAAATGCTGCCAGAAACAAAATTGGAGTTGCTCCTACCATGATGTGGTACACTGGGGTTACTATATAAAGTTCTGGGTAAGAAAAAGCTCCCAAAGCAGGCTATCACACTGAAGGCCAAATTCTTTGGCAGAAGAGCTGTGAAGATTAAGAGGGGTGGGGGCTGTCCTGGTAGCTTGACACTACATGGATGGAGGTTCCTTAAGTGCTAACAAGTACTTTTCAAAAAAACAAAGAAAATAAAATACAAAATCCTATTACCTGGAAGTTAGCCATTGTTATAAATTGTTTTTTTCTAGAAATTTTCTGCATATTTTAGGATAGAAAATCTATGTATATAATATGTAGCTACTTTTTTCATAATTCTTTCCCATCTCCCTGGTTAATTCTTCATAAAGATAGTTTTTACGAATTATATAATAATCCATCATATCAATGTTAGTACTATTTATTTCTATATGGAACGGTTATCAAATGATTACTATTTCCTCAGAAGTGAGTCATAAAAGTGACTGAACCAAAGGGTAGAGAAATTCTATCACCACACAATACATGATCAGAAGTACCTGATTACTCATCTCTGGTCAAATGCTTTTTCTCTAAACCTTTGCATATTTGATTCATAATAAACAGTGTTATTCTTTAAATGTAATTTGCATTGCTGACCAGTGACTTGGAATATTTTTTTCATGTTCATAGCTATTTAAAGTTTCCTTCTGTCAGTTACTTTGGTCAGCTATCTATTGAAATTGTTTGCTCATTTTTCTAACAGACTCAGGACTCCTTACTGATCTGCATGAGCTGTTTATATATCATGGCTATTGATTATGGCTTTGTCTGTCAAAAACTTTTTCTCCAATATGTTATAAATTGACTTTTCATCTGGTCCCATCACTTCATGGCAAATAGATGGGGCAACAGTGGAAACAGTGGCTGAGTTTATTTTTGGGGCTCCAAAATCACTGCAGATGGTGACTGCAGCCATGAAATTAAAAGACGCTTACTCCTTTGGTAGGGAAAGTTTTGATCAACCTAGACAGCATATTAAAAAGCAGAGACATTACTTTGTCAGTAAAGGTCCATCTAGTCAAGGCTATGGTTTTTCCAGTAGTCATGTATGGATGTGAGTGTTGGACTATAAAGAAAGCTGAGCACAGATCTGATGGTTTTGAACTGTGGTGCTGGAGAAGAGTCTAGAGAGTCCCTTGGACTGCAAGGAGATCCAACCAGTCCATCCTAAGGGAGATCAGTCCTGGGTGTTCACTGGAAGGACTGAACACCTGATGCAAGGGTTGACTCATTTGAAAAGACCCTGATGCTGGGAAAGATTGAGGGCAGGAGGAAAAGGAAATGACAGAGGATGAGATGGTTGGATGGCATCACTGACTCAATGGACATGAGTTTGAGTAAACTCCAGGAGTTGGTGATGGACAGGGAGGCCTGGCGTGCTGCAGTCCATGGGATCACAGAGAGTCGGATGCAACTGAACTGAGCTGAAATAAATTGCACATCTAAATGATGCTTCTTTTACATAAGCAGCTTGCGGGGAGAGGCATGTATTTATACAATGCTGCTAAATTTTACTCAGAACAGTTTTAGATTCCATTTTCAAATCTACTCTCCCAGATGTTACTTAGACATAAGAAGACAACTGCTGTCCTTTATTTGTGTAATTACACTGTAAATGTCAGAGGGCAGACAGACTGAAACCACACTCACAGGCAACTAGCCAATGTGCTGACATGGACCACAGCCTTGTCTAACTCAATGAAACTAAGCCACGCCATGTGGGGCCACCCACGATGGTCAGGTCGTGGTGGAAAGGTCTGACAGAATGTGGTCCACTGGAGAAGGGAATGGCAAACCACTTCAGTATTCTTGCCTTGAGAACCCCATGAACAGCATGAAAATGCAAAAAGATAGGACACTGAAGGATGAACTCCCCAGGTCAGTAGGTGCCCAATATGCTACTGGAAATCAGTGGAGAAATAATTTCTTTCTCCAGAAAGAATGAAGGGATGGAACCACAGCAAAAACAACACCCAGTTGTGGATGTGACTGGTGATGGAAGCAAGGTCTGATGTTGTAAAGAGCAATATTGCATAGGAACCTGGAATGTTAGTTTCATGAATCAAGGCAAATTGGAAGTGATCAAACAGGAGATGGTAAGAGTGAACATCGACATTCTAGGAATCAGTAAACTAAGATGGACTGGAATGGGTGAATTTAACTCAGGTGACCACTACATCTACTACTGTGGGCAGGAATCCCTTAGAAGAAATGGAGTAGCCATCATAGTCAACAAGAGTCCAAAATGCAGTACTTGGATGCAATCTCAAAAACGACAGAATGATCTCTGGTCATTTCCAAGGCAAACCATTCAATATCATGTTAATCCAAGTCTATGCCCTGACCAATAATGCTGAAGAAGCTGAAGTTGAACGATTCTATGAAGACCTACAAGACCTTCTAGAACTAACACCCAAAAAGATGTCCTTTTCATTATAGGGGACTGGAATGCAAAAGTAGGAAGTCAAGAAACACCTGGAGTAACAGGCAAATTTGGCCTTGGAGTACAGAGTGAAGCAGGGCAAAAGCTAATGAAGTTCTGCCAAGAGAATGCACTGGTCATAGCAAACACCCTCCCCCAACAACACAAGAGAAGACTCTATACATGGACATCACCAGATGGTCAACACCAAAATCAGATTTATATTCTTTGCAGTTAAAGATGGAGAAGCTCTATACAGTCAGCCAAAACAAGACCAGGAGCTGACTGTGGCTCAGATCATGAACTCCTTATTGTCAAATTCAGACTTAAATTGAAGAAAGTGGGTAAAACCACTGGACCATTCAGGTATGACCTAAATAAAATCCCTTATGATTATACAGTGGCAGTGAGAAATAGATTTAAGGAACTAGATCTGATAGACAAAGTGCCTGATGAACTAGGGATGGAGGTTCGTGACATTGTACAGGAGACAGGGATCAAGACCATCCCCAAGAAAAAGAAATGCAAAAAAGCAAAATGGCTATCTGAGGAGGCCTTACAAACAGCTGTGAAAAGAAGAAAAGTGAAAAGCAAAGGAGAAAAGGAAAGATATACCCATTTGAATGTAGAGTTCCAAAGAATAGCAAGGAAGATAAGGAAGCCTTCCTTAGCACTCAATGCAAAGAAATAGAGGAAAACAATAGAATGGGATAGACTAGAGTCTCTTCAAGAAAACTAGAGATACCAAGGGAACATTTTATGATTTCCCTGGTGGCTCAGACAGTAAAGCATCTACCTACAATGCGGGAGACCTGGGTTTGATCCCTGGGTTGGGAAGATCCTCTGGAAAAGGAAATGGCAACCGACTCCAGTACTCTTGCCTGGAAAATCCCATGGATGGAGGAGCATAGTAGGCTACAGCCCAGGGGGTCACAAAGAGTTGGAAACGACTGAGCAACTTCACTTTCTTTCAAGGGAACATTTCATGCAAAGATGGGCTCAATAAAGGACAGAAATGGTATGGACCTAACAGAAGCAGAAGATATTAAGAAGAGGTGGCAAGAATACACAAAAGAACTGTACAAAAAATATCTTCATGATCCAGGTAATCACGATGGTGTGATCATTCACCTAGGGCCAGACATCGTGGAATGGGAAATCAAGTGGGCCTCAGGAAGCATCACTATGAACAAAGCCAGTGGAGGTGATAGAATTCCAGTTGAGCTATTTCAAATCCTGAAATACGATGCTATCACACTGCTGCACTCAATATGTCAGCAAATTTGGAAAACTCAGCAGTGGCCCAGGACTGGAAAAGGTCAGTTTTCATTCCAATCCCAAAGAAAGACAATGCCAAAGAATGTTCAAACTACAGCACAATTGCATTCATCTCACAAGCTAGTGTGAGACGACAGGGGGATAAGATGGTTGTATGGCATCACCGACTCAATGGACATGGGTTTGGGTGGACTCCAGGAGTTGGTGATGGACAGGGAGGCCTGGCGTGCTGTGGTTCATGGGGTCGCAAACAGTTGGACACGACTAAGCGACTGAACTGAACTGAAATGAACTGTAAACAGACAAGAGGTTGACTTAAATGAAGGGCTAATAAGATGGACTAATTGTGGAGAGGGTACTGTCAGTCTATGAGCCCAATGACCCCAGCAGGTACACGGCTCCAGCCCAAGGTCTGGTCCTGGAGGCCCAGGGCACCCCCTGCACCCAGGACTGTGGCTGGCATCTCCACAACAACAAAATGGCTTCTAGGGATGACATCTAAGTCTTTGTCATCCTCCTGTGAGGGCCAGGCAGTTACTCCTGAGGGGTTCAGCCCTGAACCTCCGTCCACTATCCCAGTTTCTCCATGCATACATCTCTCCCATCCCAAATTCTAAAGCTGTTTTCCTGACCTCCTTTACTGGCAATTTAACAGAAGAAGGGGGGCTTCTCTGATAGCTCAGTTGGTAAACAATCTGCCTGCAATGCAGAAGACCTCAGTTCTATTCCTGGGTCGGAAAGACCCACTGGACAAGGGATAGGTACCCACTTCAGTATTCTTGGCCCTCCCTTGTGGTTCAGCTGGTAAAAGAATCCGCCTGCAATGTGGGAGACCTGGGTTTGATCCCTGGGTTGGAAAGATCCCCTGGAGAAGAGAAAGGCTACCCACTCCAGTATTCTGGCCTGGAGAATTCCATAGATATACAGTCCGTGGGCTCGCCAAGAGTCGGACGCGATTGAGCAACTTTCACTTTCATTGTAACTGAAGAAGAGGTGCTAGTTAGATCCAAAATTACAGCTCGTGGCAAATACAGGAAGATGGACTAGAGAAAAGCAGTGAAGACTTTTGAGAAGACTCTTGAGAGTTCCTTGGACTGCAAGGAGATAAAACCAATCAATTCAAAAGGAAATAAACCCTAAATATTCATTGGAAGGACAGATGCTGAAGCTCCAATACTCTGGCCACCTGATGCAAAGAGCCAACTTAATGGAAAAGGCCCTGATGCTGGGGAAGATTAAAGGCAGGAGGTAAAGGGGACAACAGAAGATGAGATGGTTGGATGGCATCATTGATACAAAACATATGAGTCTGAGCAAGCTCCAAGAGATAGTGAAGGACAGGGAAGTTTGGCATGCTGCAGTCCATGGGATAGCAGAGTTGGACATGAATGAGCAACTGAACAACAACAACGAGCAAAGTAAATTATTGTTTTTTCTTAAAATAAACCAAAGTATTGATATATAGTGAAAGTGTAAGCATTAGTCACTCAGTTGTGTCCCACTCTTTGAGACCCCATGGACTGTAGCCCACCAAGCTTCTTTGTCCATGGAATTCTCCAGGCATAAATACTGGAGTGGGTAGATTCCCTCCTCGAAGGGATCTTCCTGATGCTGGGATTGAACCTGGGTCCCTTGCATTGTAGGTAGATTCTTTACTGTCTGCGCCACTAGGGAAGCCCAACTGATGTATAAATAATCATTTATTATAATTTTTAAAAATCTAGTAAGATTGATTATTAAAGTTTAAGAAAGAGAAGAATAAAGAAAAAATGTAATTCCTCAAAGATAACCAGTATTAACATGAATGCTCTCCAAATATTAATAGTAAAAACCTGTATCTATATATTTAGACATACATACATATGTTTTTTCTTCTTTTAACAAAACTGGATTATACTAAACATGTTGTCCACTGGATGAATTCCTACTTATTCTTCAAGATTCAGTTGTTAATTATGCCCTTGCTCCTATATTTTCCCATTGTTCCTTATACATGCCATCATTATAGCGTACATCCCATCAACACATTTTGTCCTGTTATCTATATCTATGGCATCCATGGAAATTTGCCCTTCAGATCCCCTTACTTGACAGACCCTGTTGAATCTCACTGACTCTACCACAGCATCACACCAAGGCCACTTCACCAGGGGTGCTCCCAGTCAATGACAAGAATGGCAATTACACTCAGGCCCATTTCTGCAAGGCATGTGACTCTGCTAGATGACTCTGGCAGGGAGGTTCATTTTTGGCTTTGCTAACAATCTTCTCAACCTGCACTTTAGTCTAAGACTCTTCCTCCTCAGCCTTCCTTCCTTCCCTCTCCCGTCACAGATATTAGACCTGCATTACATTCATAGCAATCCCAGCCTCTTCCAGTTCCTGGACTTATTCCCCCTAGTAAGTCTCTGACGTGGCCAATCTTGGCATCCTTCTCAGAGGACCCAAACTGAGTGTCTCTCCTATTAAAATGAACATTCCAGGAAGGCAAGGCAGAAATTGTCATCATCTACGTTAGCACCTAGCTCACTCAACATTTCACAGCCTCTTTCAAATGACTTGGTAGGCAACTGTTTCAATGTCCTTTTCTACTTTTCACCAACTCACCTGGTCTACCACCTTTGGAGACTTCTTTCTGCAGCAGCCGTGGTAGTCCAGCCCACTTCAGCTGGGAAACCAAGTCTAACTTGGAGACTGGAAAGCCTGTTCAGAGAAAGTAAAAAATGTCTTTTTTTGGTCTAGAACAAAGACATTCCAACATTTATAGCCTTTAGTTCTTCAGGGAAGAGAAGAGGTTGTCAAAAATAGACTTCAGTACTAGAATTTGAGGAGAAAACTGGGGAAGGTAGGACCTTGATGACAGCAAAATGATGCTCAACATTTTCAGTTCAATGGAGCAAAGACTTTTTTTTTTGAGAAAACACTATATAAAAGTACATTTTTAGGACCTGTTTTAAGGTTTAGGCATATGACTCCTGTAAACTCAGCCAAAACGTTTAATAGCACTTATCTTTCAATGTTAGTGGACAAAAAGATACTCAGTTTAGACACTAAATCATGAAGAGAATATGTCTTTACCCAGAAATTCTAGGTTCCTATAGTTCTCCAGCAGCACTTCCTTATATATTTCCTTCTGAGAAGGCTCCAGTTTCCTCCACTCTCCTCTGGAAAAGGTGACAGCCACATCTTTGAGTGTCATGGATTCCTAGAACACCAAAGACAGCCTGTGTGCACTGTGTTACTCCCAAACAGATCCTGAGAATTCAGAGAAGTCATAGATGTGATGGTTTTCAAGCAAACTACAACGTAGCTATTATACGACCATAACAAGTGATATAAAACAAGATTATGATACAATCCCTTCCTTTTCCATTTCGGTCCTTGGTGTGAAATGCTATACAAGGATTCCCTGGAATGACTAACATTGATCAAATTCACCCTAACACACTGATTTCTAGGATTAACAGAAAATATTAAATGAAGAACACAAATTACATTTCCCAATCCCCAAATTCGCAGAATCAAGGTAAGTTCTATAGGCTTTAAATTAAATATGGAAGAGTAACATCACTGACTACATTCCAAATTATAATTTCCAGTTGATTCTACGCAGCGATTATTTTCTATCACAATCAAACAAGGATCTATATTCAACAACATACAATTATTTGAGTAATTTACAATTACTCTAAATTATACACAAGCACAATTAATCATTCAAATACACTTTTCGTGGCATCCTCCATAGCAAGACATTTTGAGAGGCCGTACAGCAGAGTGGCTATTAGCACTTGTAGTAGCTTTCTTGTGGCTGCTGTAACAAATTACCATAACTCTGGTGGCTTAAGAAAACAGAAATTTATTCTCCCAAATTCTGGAGACCAGAAGTCTAAAATCCAGATGTTGGTGGAACTGGGCCCTCCGAGGGAGAATCCATCCCTTGCCTCTTTCAGACTCCTTAGTTGCCAGCATTCCGCGGTGTTCCTTGGCCTGCAGCCTTATCACTCCAATCTTCACATCGCTTTTTCCTGTTTCTGTGTTCAAACTCTAAGCACACTTTAATGCCACTGAGGGCCCACCCATACCATCCAGAATAGTTTCCTCATTTCAAATCCTTATTTTATCACATCTGCAAAGACCTTTCCTCCAGATAAAGTAATATTCTCAGGTTCCAGAGACAAGGAAGTGGATATACATCAGGGAGATAGGTCCCTGATACATGTCCACTCAGAGCCACTGCCTGGTAATCAGAGCCATTACCAGGCGACTAGAGCACTATTATTTACAATTGCGAATAAGAATTTTTTTCCTGAAAGTTACTGGTATATAGAAAACATTGATTTGTAATCAGCTACTTTTCTCAGCCACTAAATGAATTTCAGTATATGTTCAGTTGATTCTCTGAGGTTTTCCAAAAAGACTACATTATTTGTAAATAATATACATCTTCTTTCATATCCATACTTACCTCATTTGTTTCTCATCACACTGGATTGGCTAAAATATTCAGAAAATACTCATTAATACAGTAAGGTGAGACATCCTTATCTTTTTAATGGTATTGTGAGGACTGCTTTCTGTTTTGCAATACTATCCAAATGCTTTTTTTATCATGTTCAGGAAATATAATTCTATTTCCACCTGACCAGTCTTATGAAGAATAATTGCTGGATTTTAGTAAATAATTTTGAGCTTATTAAGAGTGAGCCTTATGACCAACTCTGATAACTGAAGTAAAATTGTATTTGAAGAATGAGCCCTAAGAATGTGAAGACTGAGAGGCAAAGGAGATGGTCTTCATTAGTCTAGTGTCTTTATACCACCCAGGAGGAGCTCAGTGAGTAGTTACTTAAAAATGAAAGGTCTGTAACCATATATGGTGATGTATGTTAACTAGACTTACTGCGGTGGTCATTTCACAATATACACAAATACTGAACCATTACCTTATACACCTGAAACTAACACAACGCTGGGTGTCAGCTAGACCTCAATTTAAAAATTAACTTAAGAATGGAAATTTACGGTTAAAAAAAGAATGAAAACCAGTGAAAGGAAGCTTACCTGGGATTCAGTATTTGGAAGAAGAGAAACTGTTTTATCTTCTTCAGGGCTCTCCTCTTGGGAAATAACAGAAACTTGAGAGACTGGGTCTAGGAAGGGGAAAAAAACAATTCAGCCTTTCAAATGGGCTCCTCAGACTAAAAATTATTATATATGTCACTCTGGAGAAAAAGATCAGATTAAACAAAGAAAAGGTTTTTCTGACACTCTTAAAACACAGAGGACAGCCACACATACAGTTTCCTACTGAAACCCAAGCTTTCCCCCACTACCCTCTAAAATATTCTTCCAATTCCTAGGCTCACAAAATCTGATTTCCTTCATTCCATATACCTACTACTTTAATATATTTACTTTTCATAATAATCTTTAAAATATTTATGAGATGTATTAAGGTGGAACAGCATATGTGTAATCTCATGTAGTAATTTGCTTCTTTCATTTTGCACAAAAGTCACTTATTGAATGAAAACACTCTTTTGGGGAGTTTGCCGTCATATCTTGAGACCATCTCTCCCACTTGCCCCCTTCACCTATTAATCTCACCTTCCTTTTCTTCAAGCACTTGGGTCAAATCCTCTACTAGGGTCACCACTTCCTCACTACTCTCAGGATGCTGTGATTTGACCCAAATCCTGATCTCCCCAGGCAAGATGGTCAGGAACTGCTCAAACACCAAAAGCTCTAGAATCTGTTCTTTTGTGTGGATGTCTGGTCTCAGCCACTGAATGCAGAGCTCCCATAGCTGATTCAGGGTTTTTCTGGGTCCAGCCTCTTCAGAGTAACAAAACCACCTGAACCTCTGTCTGAAAGACTCTGGGTCAGCAGTGTCTCCTCTCATGAGAGCTTCTGGATTCCCGGGAGTCTCCATCCTAAGGACTTTGTTCTGTTCACTTGAGACCAGAGTGTGAGGATCTGGGGGGACAGCTGTCATCTCGTTTAGGCTACTCCTGCTTGCAGTGTGTATCACCAACAGAAATCCAGTCTCCTTTAGACTCTGAGTGTCAGCACAGTCCACCAACAGGTACTCTCCAGCAAAATACCAAGTGCTCCAAGGATCCACTTTCTGGTCCTGCAGAAACCATCAAAAAAATACAAGATATAAAATAAATGAAATAAACTGTGAATCCTAAAAAAAAAAATTGTTTTTGATTTGTTTCTGTTATAGAAACACACACACAGACACACATTCTCAGAGGCGTAGAACTGCCCTGCCCAACTACTATATTCAAAGAATGATTTTCTCTGTAGGTGAAAAGCTGAGAAGTTACTTGAGGGTAATTAAAGGTACATGCCCTCCAAGGAAACAGTTTCTTCAGATACTCCTCACCAGCAAAACGTATCAGAAAATGCTCACTGCTACAAGAGGCTCCAAACTGACTCCACTCCTGCCCTCTCTTGGTGAATGGCCACACAGTTTCCCACCAGTTGCTCAACTCAGAAACCTGATTTCATATTTGACTCTCAAATTTCTCACACAATCAATAACCAAGTTCTGATGGCTTTATTTCCTAAGAACCTCTCTATTCTCTACTACTGAAATTATCTAAAGACAGCCTCATTCAATTTCAGTCTTACACAGAAGCCTAAGGATTTCTTCTAATATCCAAAATATGGTCTTACAGCTCCCCAACTTCTTAAGATAAAATTCAAACGCAAAAATCATGCACGATGATCTTGAAACCCTGTCCTGATGACCTCACCTTCAGCTGCAGCCGCCCCGACGGACCTTGCCGCCACAAAGCGGTCTCTCTCCATTTCCAGCAGCTCTTAACCCCTTCCACCTTTGCATTACTCATTGATTCCCTCCCCCAGGAATGCTGTCATTTTTGCCTCTACCCAACTTGCTCATTTTTTAAAACCCGACTCCACTGCCACCTCTTGTATGAGGCTTTCTCTGATCCCCAAGTACTCTTCTGTGCAGTTGGCCCTGTGTTGCATGCGTTCTCATTCCATAAATAACCGACGGTCTACAATGACCTGGAACCTGGCACCATGGATTCAGACGTGGCCAGGTCAGACGGGGCCCCCACCCTCACAAAGCACTAAGGAAATGACAATACAGTCTCAGATGTGCTACAGTGCGACAAGTGAGGACACTCTCCTCTAGCTACAACTGCAATTAGTTACCCACCTCCGAGGAGCACAGAGCCGCACACACTATGCATGACGTCATTTATTCCTCTTCCAAATATTAAGCGCCCACCACGTACCTAGAGCCGCGCTGAACATCTGGGACTCTGCAGTGGCTAAGCCCCTCGTCCCGACCTCCAGGGAGCTTACAATAAAGGCTCCGTGAAAATGTGACGCAGGTAGAAAGAAGTTCTCAAAAGAGGAGGAGGGGGGATTTGCCCCACGAAGTACGCTTGCCAACGTCTGAAGACATTTATTTTGGTTATCACGACTGGGGAGGAGGGATGCTGCTGGTACCTAATGAGTGGAGCCGGTGATGCTGCTAAACATTCCGCAATGCACGGGACAGACCCCTCTACCCACACGCACTCACAATGACTTTTCCCGCCCAAAACACCAAAGCAGCGAAGTTGCAAGACCGTGGGCTCAGGGAAGGGATGGAGGAAAGCTCCATCCAGGAGCGCGCTTATCTCCCGCAGAAGCTGCACTGTTGGGAGTGCATAGCGAGATTGCCCTCGGCCCCCACCCAGCCCCAGGTACGCCCTCGGAACTAGCAACCTGGCCTCGGCCCCCAAACTAGGGGCCAGGGGCAACCGCTACCTGCGTCAAGACCCGCAGCCAGGACCAACGCCACCGCAATGAGCTTCTAGAAACTGGTCCTGCAGGAGCTGCGCGCGCAAGGCGGCGGGGGGCTGAATGCGCCTGCGCAGGGGCGCTGAACTACGATTCCCGGGATGCGCTTGTCCCGCTTTGCGAAAGGTCTGTGGTTTCCATAGGCTCCCAACCCGGCCTGTTGCGCATGGTCTTTGGGAAGTGGTGGTGGTCTCTGCTGCGGAATTGTTGCTGCGCCAGAGGCCTAAAGGCCTGGAGTCATCTCCGGTTTTCATATCTATGATGTTCTGTTTCCTTGGTAACCTCAAAGCATCCTTCCCCTCTCCCTTCCTTACCCTTCCCTGAAATCCAGGCTGCAAAACCCACCACCGCAGAAGCATATTAGCAATGCATTCAATACAAGTCATAATGCCGCAACTTGAGTTAAACAAATATCAAATGTGTTACTTCTACCCCTGCCACCGTGATTGTCCAAACCGCCGTCATGCCTCGCCTGGATTATTGCAATGGCGTCTTGATTTCACTTTTCTTCTTTTGTCTTTTCACATTGCAGCCAGAGAGATGCTTAATAAACGAAAAACAGCTTATGAACTTCTTCTGCTGAAAACCCTAAAAAGGTTTCCCATTTCACCCAGGGTAGAAATTCTAATTTTTACAGTGCCCTACAAGGCTGATGGAATCTGGCCACTCATAAACTCCCTGACCTCTTCCTTTGCTTGTATGTTGTCACAGTGACCTCCTTGCTATCCCTCTCCCTCCAACCTGCCTGGTACTTATAGCTGACTTGCCACCTGCCTAGATATCTTGTATGGCTCATGTTCCTACCTTTTCATATGTTCTCAATAAAGCCTTGGGTTGGGAAGATCCCCTGGAGGAGGAAATGGCAACCTATTCCAGTAATCTTGTGAGGAGAATTCTATGAACAGGGAAGCCTGGCATGTTGTGGTCTATGGGGTAGCAAAGAGCAGGACACGACTGAGCGGCTGAACAACAAGAACAACAGAGTAGAGCAATTGTACGTGTTTCCATACCTGGAACATAGAGCCTAGATAACAAGAATCATATCACATGTACTCTGTATATAGCTCCCTTCATCTACATGATGTCTCTGAGATTTATCATTATTGTTGCCTGTGGTTACAAATCAATGAAAATCATTTATTTTCATTGCTGCCTAGTATTCCCCTATGACCTCTTATGTACACTACAGTTTCCTGTTTTCACAGTCTGTTGCCCAGCTTCCAAGCTGTATCTTATATGGAAGTGAGGAGGACGTTTATGTGTGTGAAGGGGTGAGTCTGTCTGATTTTTCTGCTTCCTCTAAAATCACCCCACATTAAAGAAACCGAAAAGTCATTGTCCTACCTGTTCATCTCCACCCCTAGTTTTACAGAAAATGACACAGTACAGGGAAGAGGCTTGCCCAAGGTCACTCAGCTGGTAAATGGCAGAAGCCTTGGTTCTGACCAGAAGCCTCTCAGGAGGAGGAAGCACATTTTCCACTATAGCTAGATGGAGGAGGGCAGCTGAGGGCTCTGATCAGGAGTCCCAGACAAGAGTTTTGAAAGTTGTTTAAGTGCCAAACTATATCCAGAAGGAATATTAAAAGTGAAAGAGGAACACTCTTAGTTGAAACCCTGGGTTCCCTACCCCAGGTAGCCTTTGAGGTGTCTCCTTAGGATTCTGGGGACCTCTGAGCTCCTGCAGCTCTGAACTGCCTCAAGGATATCAAGACCTTGTTTCCAGGTGCCTATGGCCCTGGCTCAGCTGGGACTCCAAGGATTCAAGAGCCAGAAGAGGCCATGATTTCCTGTCTGGGAGTGCTGACTACTGCCTGGAAAGAAAAAAAAAAGAAAGCTCTCCTGCTTAACTACACGTACTTAAAAAATTAAATACAGACTTACTATCAGTTCATTCAGTTCAGTTGCTCAGTTATGTCCAATTCTTTTGACCCAGCATACCCCACTCCTAGGTATTTACTCACCAGAAATGAAAACATATGCCCACAAAAAGAGCTGTGTGGGAATGCTTATGACCGCTTATTAATGTATATGCCCCAAACTGGAAACTATTCAAATGTGTGGCAACTAGTGAACAAATTGTCTTACATTCATATAATGAAATACTACTCAGTAAGAAAAAAGAGTGAACTGCTGAAATATGCAGCAGTAGTCCATCATGGGAAACACTGGGCTGGAAGACGCACAAGCTGGAATCAAGATTGGCGGGAGAAATACCCTTATGGCAGAAAGTGAATAGGAACTAAAGAGCCTCTTGATGAAAATGAAAGAGGAGAGTGAAAGAGTTGGCCTAAGGCTCAACATTCAGAAAACTAAGATGATGGCATCTGGTCCCATCACTTCATGGGAAATAGATGGGGAAAACAGTGGAAACAGTGACAGGCTTTTATTGTCTTGGCTCCAAAATTGCAGATAGTGACTGCAGCCATGAAATTAAAAGACCCTTGCTCCTTGGAAGAAAAGCCATGATCAACCTAGACAGCATATTAAAAAAGCAGAGACATAATTTTGCTAAAAAAGGTCCATCTAGTCAAAGCTATGGTTCTTCCAGTGGTCATGTATGGATGTGAGAGTTGGACTATAAAGAAAGCTGAGCGCTGAAGAATTGATGCTTTTGAACTATGGTGTTGGAGAAGACTCTTGAGAGTTCCTTGGACTGCAAGGAGATCCAACCAGTCCATCCTAAAGGAAATCAGTCCTGAACATTCACTGGAAGGACTGATGCTGAAGCTGAAACTCCCACCTGATGCAAAGAACTAACTCATTTGAAAAGACCTTGATGCTGGGAAAGATTGAGGGCAAGAGGAGAAGGGGACGACAGAGGATGAGATGGTGGGATGGCATCACCGACTCAATGGACATGGTTTTGGGTAGACTCCAGGAGTTGGTGATGGACAGGGAGGCCTGGTGTGCTGTGGTTCACAGGGGGTTGCAAAGAGTTGGACACGACTGAGCGACTGAACTGAACTGTGACAAGTGAGATCTTTGTTCCCCAACTAGGGATTTAACTCGTGCCCCCTGCAGTGGATAAGTCCTCAACAGAGTACTTTGGATTCCGAGAGAATTTATGTCAATAATACAGAAGTCTCACCTATTATCATTTCAACCTATGGTCTGTTTTAATTTCAACCAAGGTTGAATCAAAGTTTGGGATTTATGACTCTTATTCTGCAACATCTGGATGTGGAAGACTGTACTGTTGCTGGGTTATTTGGGGGCAGTTCCCTGGGGGATGATCTTCAAGTTTCTGTTATAGAGATCCTGAGAACTGCCCAGTTCCTATTCTTCATGATGTTTAGTTTTTCTTTGTTTCTGTAAATTACTCCAGTGCTGTGAGTGCTGTGCTTAGTCACTCAGTCATGCCTGACTCTTTGTTGCCCCATGGAGTGTACCCCGCCAGACTCCTCTGTCCATGGGATTTTCCAGGCAAGAATACTGGAGCAGGTTGACATTTACTCCAGCAGACCTTCCCTACCCAGGGACCTTCCCGACCCAGGGATCAAACCCATGTCTTTTCAACTGCATTGGCAGGTGGGTTCGTTACCACTAGCGCCATCTAGGAAGCCCAGGCTGTCCCTGTACTCTTCTTCACATATTATTGTACATACGTGAGCTTTTTTCCTGTACCAGGAACCAGAGAAACCCCAACTGATACTACTCAGTGACAATATTTAGATAGTGAATAAAAGTGAGAGAGAAGATAGGATTATAGGCTACTCCCAGGTCTCTGTTTGATCAACTGGATGCTGGGTCCACACAGTCTAAGGGATACCAGAAGAAGGTTTGAGAAAGGAGGTGAAAATTCACCTTTTAATATTGACAAACATGTGGGACATTTAGGTAGAGATGAGTTAACTGGAGAAAGAAATCAAGGATATTTAGTAATTGAAGATAAGGGAGTAGGGATTGCAAAGAAGAGCAGGTGGTGTGAGAAGAGGTCTGTGGTTAAAATCCAAAGAAATGATCATTTTGAGAGGGTGGCAGAGAAAGAAGACAATGAAGGTAACTGATAAGTAGAAAAGAATCAGGAGAGAGTGGTGAAGGAAAACCAACAGAGGAGAGTTTTGAAAGGGATGATGGAATCAATAGTACTTACTGAGGTTGGAATGAAAAGTGTCCACTCGAGTTTGCAGTTGGTTGGTCTTCAAGAGATGAGTTTCAGGGAAGCCCAGGTGGTTGAGGAAACAATAAGGTGCAGCCTGGATACGAGAATGGAAAGAAAAGTATTGGGGTAGGTAATTTTTTTTAAGGAGAGACTTGGAGACAGACTACTACGATAAGAAGGATGAACACTGAATGAGCATTGTTCTGGAACAAGGGTCCTCAGGAGAACATGGTTTTCTTAGGATATAGAAGCGTGGATAATTTTAAGAGAATCAGTCTCTAGATGATATATATTCTTCCTTCAAATTGCTTTGCCTAAGAATGCCTCTAAAACCAAGGTTTCTATTTCACAATGGTCCTTCTCTCACTTTACAAAAGCAAGACATGCCTCTTAGCCATCTACCAGCTAACTAGGGTTGTTTGCATTCAGAGGGGGAGAACTCCATTACTATCATCAAAGGGATAATTGCATATATCAAATTAGGTAATAAGGAAGTGAATGAAGGCAACTGGGTATCCTTTTTTTTTCTATCAAAAGCTCCTGTTTTTTTCATTGAGATACATTTTCAATAATATTTTACTTTTTAAGTTTAATAACTCAAAAGTTATAACATTAAAAATATGTCAATCAGTAATAGTTGAAGCCTTAAAAATGTTTGTAATGTATTCATGTTGTTTTCATAAATTGTGTACTATTAATTATGATTACCTGGTCATAATATTTTTTTAAAAACATAGAAACAAATTTAAATATTCAAATTTATATACATATTTTTGTTAATGAAAAGGATGACAAAATAAAACAATAAGATTTTCAAGATTAAAACTATATTGTGTTAGTATAAATATAAATAGCTTCCAATGTAGGGGATATGGGTTCGATCTTGGTCAGGGATCTAAGATCCCATGTACCATGAGGCCAAAAATAATTGCTAAGAATAACAGAGTTATTCAAGAGTACAGTGAGCTTTTAAAGTAAATAAAGTACAAGTTCCATGAGGAAATGCAATCATGTAAATTTTCTTATTACTAGGAATATATTCATGTATTTTTTAAACAGATGATGGTGAACATCAAATCAGTATCTTACTTAGAAAAAGATCTTGTTTAGAATCTATATTTTTTTAAGTGAGAGCTTTTATTTAAAAATGAAATTATTTACAATAGAATCCATTGTTAAAATTCTTTCAGTTCTTTAAGTTATGAGAGAAAGTTTTAGATGCCAATCGAAAAATATGGGTTACACTGTCTTCCAAAATTTTAGGGGGAGTGGGGGAATGTGAACAAAAACCTATGAAGTCACTCTTTTAAGGAAATAAAAGGAGATAGAATCATCTGGTATAGGGATAAATCCTATCCCTAGAAAATAGGTTGCCTCATTCTCTAGAATGCAAGGTATGGTATTCCCCTGGACCAGGTCAACTTTTTGCCTTTTTCCAGTGATATCTGGGAGGGAAAAATAAAGTGAATGGCGGGGCTTGCCCAAGGTTGGGATTGATTGTCACCTTCTGTAAGACAGAAATCAAGGTAGAAAGACTGGAAGGTGCTAACACGAATTCATTGCCATAAACAGAAAGTGGTGAAAACGTTTGAGGTGAGAATGAGGGTCTAAAACATACTCTATGTCCCTAAAAATAAAGGCTTAAACTAATTAGGATTTTCTCTTTCTCATCCAATAACAAAACTGGAATCAGGCTGACCATAGGTTTTATGGCAGCTCCCACAGTGTTCAGGGACCTGGCCTCCTGCTACGGTTCTGCTTCAGTGGCCTGTAGGTATGTTATGTTCACAACATGGTGACTGGAGCTCCATCCGTGCCTAAATTAACTGAAAGGCAGGAATTAACAGAAAGGATAGGAAGCAAAAATGACCTATCTGTTGATTCAGACCTTTCTAAACAACTTATGGCTACTGCATTAGTTTCTAGATGCATTCAGCCATTCCACAATTGGAATTGCTTCAAAAAATTCCTTTCCCACAATTATCTATGTTCTTTCCACCTAGCCTTCTAATAAAGAAGTTTGAGGCTTCTATATTTTCAAACTCATTTTTTTGGTGTGTTTTTCCCTCCTCTTAATTCTTCTGAATGACATACTTTTAGCATTCCTCTATCTCTTAATTTCCTGATTCTCTAGTTTGCTGTGTCAAGCCTGTTTTCTTGGTTATTGAAATTAAATATGAAATTTTCAATGACATTGAAAATGTACTCCAAATCTATAAGAATTAGTAAACCAGCGGAAAGATTCTATATAGTGGTTAGAGATTGATGTTCTGAGCTTGAGTTTTAGAAAGTGGAATGTTTTGAATCATGACATGGTTTTATGTGCAGTGAAATATGTCTTCAATCAGTAACTGGCTGAAAAGAGCAAAGATGAAGATCATTAATGTTGTGCTTCTGTTGGCAGATTGGATCCAGTCCCTGACTTTTTCAGCAACCAAACGAATACCAGATGAGTCTTATTTATTTACATAGAATTTTGGTTTATCTGGGACTTTGGGAATGGATAACTGAATCTTTTAGGGTAGTTGGATTTCCTAGATCATTTAGAATTAAATCTTTAAGGCACTAAAATTGCTTACTTATTATAATCATTTTAGATGAAAAGCTTTGTAAACGATTCTAATTCCTTGATTTTTGATGCATGAAATTATACATCTTTTTGTTTTTTTTTTTTGGCTGTGCCATGAGGCTTGTGAGATCTTAGTTTCCTGACCAGAGATTGAATCTAAGCCCTCAGCAGTGAAAGCATGGAGTCCTAACCACTGGTGTGTGCGTGCAAAGTCATTTCAAATCTTTGCCACCCTATGGACCATAGCCCGCTGGGTTCCTCTGTCCATGGGATTCTCCAAGCGCAAATACTGAAGTGGGTTGCCATGTGGTTTGTCCTCTAGGCGATCTTCCCAACCCAGGGAATGAACCTGTATCTTTTATATCTCCTGCATTGGTGGGAAGGTTCTTTACCACTAGCGCCACCTGGGAAGCTCTCCTAACCACTGGACCACCAGGGAATTCCCTATTTCACCATTTCTTGATGTCAGGATTAGCACCATGAACATCACTTATTCAAGTGAAATGATTTCAGGCTTATGGGGTGGGTAGTGCTTTTGGTACTTTATAGATAACCCCAGTATGCTTTGCTTTTCAAGTTCTTACAGCTTCTTTTCATAGTTTCCCTGTATCTTCCCTTGTTTTTAGGGTGTACATTAGAACTTTTGTCATCCATGTACCTGCCCAGAAGAGTGCCCTCTAATATTCTGCTTCTAATCTACTTTGACTGACTATGGAAGCAAGATTGTTTATGCTTACTGTGTCATAACTGTGCATACATTTAGTGTGAGTAGGACAAAGCAGAGGGGAGAATGACTTCTAAGGTGTACAAGACATACATTTTTAGTTCTTGGATTTAGTGATATATTATTATTTTTTTAGTGGCCTTTTCCTGGTCCCCTTTTTAATCTCCCTGAATTACTTATCTGGTTTTTAAAGTACAGTTGATGTATAATATTATGCTAGTTTCAAGTGTACTACATAGTGATTTGGCATGTGCATACATTACAAAGTAAATGATCACCAAAATAGGTCTAGTAACTATCTATCCTAATGCAAAATTATTATATTATTGACCATATTCCTCGTGCTGTATATTATATCCCTGTGCTTATTTATTTTTTAACTGGAGGTTTGTACCTCTTAATCCCCTTTACCCATTTTACTGTCTGTTCTCCTCCCCTCTGGCATCACCTGTTTGTTCTATCTATGAGTCAGCTTTCATTTTTTCTTTGTTTTGCCTTTTAGATGACACATGTAAGTGAGGTCATACAGTATTTGTCTTTCTCTGTTTTATTTCCCTTAGCATAGTTCAGTCCAGTTGCTCAGTCGTGTCTGACTCTTTGTGACCCCTGGACTGCAGTGCACCAGGCTTCCCTGTCCATCATCAACTGCCAGAGCTTGCTCAATTCATGCCCATAGAGTTGGTGATGCCATTCACCCATCTCATCCTCTGTCGACCCCTTCTCCTCCTGCCTTCAAACTTTCCCAGCATCAGGGTCTTGTTCAATGAGTCAGTTCTTTGCATCAGGTGGCCAAAGTATTAGAGCTTCAGCTTCAGCATCAGTCCTTCCAGTGAATGTTCAGGACTGATTTCCTTCAGGATGGACTGGTTGGATCTCCTTGCAGTCCAAGGAACTCTCAAGAGTCTTCTCCAACATCACAGTTCAAAAGCATCAATTCTTTGGTGCTCAGTTTTCTTTATAGTCCAACTCTCACATCCATACATGACCACTGGAAAAACCATAGCTTTGACTAGATGGACCTTTAGCATAAAGCCACCTATATTCATCCATGTTGTTGCCAATGGCAAGATTTTTTTAATGGCTGAATACTATTCTTATATGCATATATCCATTTCTTTACACATTCATCTATTGATGGACACTTAGGTTGCTTCCATACCTTGGCTATTGTAAATAATGCTTCTATGAACATTGGGGTGCATGTATCTTTTTGAATTAATGTTTTTTTTTTTTCAGGTAAATACCCAGAAGTGAAGTTGCTGGATTGTATGGTAGTTTCATTTTCAAAAAAAATTTTTTTTGTGCACCATGCCACTTGTAGGATTTTAATTCTGCAACCAGGGATTGAACCCTAACAATGACAACATGAAGTGCTAACCACTGTACCTCGAGAGAATTCTCCTATTTTCAATTTTTTGAGGAACCTCCATACTATTTTCTATAGTGGCTGTACCAATTTCCATTCCCACCAACAGTCCTCGAGGGTCTTTCTTGTCTGTTTTTTAAAATTGAAGTAAATCTAGACAGGAAGTATCTCAAGGCTACTATTCAAAACCAAAATGCCTAGTAAGATGATGATGTTATTTACTGGGGAAAATGTACTATTAATAGTTTGAAGGGAGAAGCAACTATTAAAAAAAAAACTTAGAAGCATCATTATAAACTGCTATAAAGTACTGTATATAATGAAATGTTAGAGCCATTTTTTCCCCCTAACAATCCAAGTCTACATACAGAAATATGTGACTTCATAAAGATATAGGAATGTTTTACAGCAGCAATTTTGCAGAAACATAAATGCTCATCAATAGAGGAATCATTAAATTTTGTCATGTAGTTATCATGAAGATTTTTATTTTTTGCAAGTCTTTGTAAAGAAGACTATCATGCGGTCATTAAAAGAATAAGGTAGTTCTTCATATACAGGTCAGAGTGGCTAAGAATGCAAATTCTAGCGCCAAGCTATTTGCATTCAAATTCCTCCTTAAACACTTACTAGTTTCTGGCACTTCAGAGCTGTTCCTCAATCACCCTATCTCATAAAAATTCCTACTTCATAAGATCATTATAAGGATTAAATGAATTCATCCAAAGCACTTAGAGTAGTGTCTGGCACAATTAGTATTAGCTATTATTACTGATAAAGAAGGATACCTGTGATATATTGTTTGAAAGGTAAAGTTACATAACACACATCATAGGATTCCAGTTTTCTGAGAATGAACATAGCTATATGTGATTTGCACACATGCGGGAATCTGAAATTCCTACATAGGAGGAATTTATAAGTGGCTAACTGGCCTTGTTTGGAAGTCAAAATTACAAACGACTTTTTTTAAACTTAGATTCTATACTTTTGAAGTCGCAAAGAGACAGACACTGAAGTGATTGAGCACACACACATATACTTTAAAGGAGGAGTAGCTTTAAAAGCATCTATTGGAGGTTTTGGGAAATCAAAATTTCCCCATACTAGTCCTTGGTAGTCATGCTATACATTCATAGAAATGATTAGGAAAGGTTGTATACACCAAACTGTTAACAGGAATTGTCTCCAGTAGGTAAGATGAGCAGAGAAGGCAATGGCACCCCACTCTAGTACTTGCCTGGAAAATCCCATGGACGGAGGAGCCTGGTGGGCTGCAGTCCGTGGGGTCGCAAAGAGTCGGACACGACTGAGCAACTTCACTGTCACTCTTTACTTTCATGCCTTGGAGAAGGAAATGGTAACCCACTCTAGTGTTCTTGCCTGGAGAATCCCAGGGACGGGGGAGCCTGGTGGGCTGCCGTCTATGGGGTCGCACAGAGTCGGACACGACTGAAGCGACTTAGCAGCAGCAGCAGCAGCAGCAGCAGCAGGTAAGATGAGGGGATGCTGAGTAGGGAGGGGACAAACTACTTTATACCTTCGGTATTGTGTTGTTTACAAATAGTTCATCGATTTTTGTTTAACCATCAAACAAAAGAAGGAAAAGGTCCTCAAAAAAAGGGATTGGTTAACCTACTATGAAGTCATCAACAAAAAGAATGGTGGTGGTGTAGAGCTTTTTGAGTTATTGTGGCACGATGTTTACGGGAGAGAATCAGTGATACAGAACTTTTACCGTGAATCTGAACCCCCTCCGCACTTATTTATTTTGGGGGCTTCATACATGTGTACACAGACAAGGCCTTGGAGGATGCACACTCAACTGTACCCGTTAACCGGTGGTTTTCTCTGGGGAGTGGGATGGTGGGAGGGCGAAAGGGCTTTCTTTCACTTTCAATTTTAAATTCTGAATATTTAAAAGTTTTGCAAAGATCGTGTATAATCTCTATAATAAAAGCAATAAAGGACCCAAACGTCTTTACTGTTGTGTAAGTACCTTGTACTTGCACAAGTTATATCTGGAATGGTACGTATTCATTTTTCAAGACATTAACTGGGTTTTTTTTTTTTATAGATTTCTTTTAGGGATAAAAACACCATTTCAACTCCGTTCGGATCTTAATTTCTTCTTATACACACAAAAAATGTACCTGATCTTGTACCTCATTTGCTATGCCAGCACTATCGCTTGAAGTAAAGCAAGTGTGCAAACGCCTTAACTAAGTGACGTCACGGGCAGACCAGGCGTCAAGTTTAAATCACGATATCCAAACTCAATCACTCGGGTTCCCAAAAAGAACGTAGGGATTACCGCACAAATGTAAGGCGCCAGCTCCCGTAAGCCTACAAACTTGCACTTCAACTTTACAAATCCTAGCGTCTTGAACTTTCAGTTGGAGCAGCGAGCTTCCCCAACCCGGGCAGTGCCGGGTCCTCACAGCATCGGAAACCCACGCTGCCCGGCGGCCTCCAAGGGCAGAAGCGCGGCGCCGCGCGCAGGGCCGGGCCGCCCGCCGCGCCGGGCCTGAGTCAGCGGCGGG